>JASVEL010004928.1:0-93973 GCA_032618575.1 Nicotiana noctiflora | reverse complement strand
TGGATTATTGGGTTAACGGTTCGGTAACGGGGTAAAAAATTTTTTTATTGGGCTATCGGTTCGGTCTCGGTTTGCATTTTTGTTATTGGGTAAAAACCAATAACCCAATAAGAATGAAGTAATTTACTAATCTACCTTTAAGTATATACTAGGGTTTTATTTTACTAATTCTCTTACCTCTTCATTTCACTCAGTCTTTGTCTCTCTCATTGTATTTCCGCTGCAGCCCCCAACTCCAAACAATTAATCGCATCGTGTAACGCCATACGCCTGAGCCTCAACTCTCAAGCTCACCACCAGTTCTCCGCCAGACGTCACGCCAGTGCCTGAGCCTCACTAGTTCTTCGCCAGTCACGTCGAGTCACTTCCTCACTCGTCAATCGCATTGTGTAAGTTTTGGCTCAAGATTTTTTGTTTGCTTCTTCTTAATTGTTCTGTTTGCTCAAGATTTTTGCCTCTATTTGCTTCTGATTTTTGCCTCTGTTTGCTTCCGGTTTATGTTTTCTGTTTGCTAACCGCCAGTCTTGGTGTCTTCTCTACTCATGTGAAATTTATGATTAGAGGAGTAGCAATTTTTTGATATTCAGTTTGAGTAATTGAGCACTTTTAATTTTAATTTTATCTTATCGGGTAAACCGATAACCGAATCGATAAGGATCAATAACCGATAAGCCGATAGCCGATAACTAACATCTTATCGGTTTGGTTATCGGGTTATGATATTTGTAAACCGATAACCGATAGACAAAACCGATAATTTCCAAAATCGAACCGAACCGACTGGTGCCCACCCCTACTTTGGTCTCAAAAGATTGAAATAAGTGGAAAAAAAATTAGTGACCAAACTATATAAAACGCCTTTTTAAAAAATGATTTACGTTAACGTTCAAAACGAACGTTAAGATAAATTGTCTTTTAAAAGGGCGTTTTATATAAAACGCCTTAATAAACCACGATTTTTATCTTTAAATATCCGCCCCTTCCCTATCCCCACGATCAAACAGAAAGCTTCTCCCCCCTCCCTTCCTAATTTTAAATTCGTTCCATCCCCCATCAATGAACCCAAAAACACATGAGTAGATCCTACCAATCTCACAAAAAGTAAAGAGTGCTGGTCCTATATTCTAGCTAAAGCTTTCTCTCGTTGTGGTTGCTTGTTTCAGACTAAAATATTCAATTCTTCAACTTTCCAAAAGACATAATCGAAGCATTCCGATTTAATTTTTGTCGAAACTGGTACAAAATTTTTTTTAGTTGTTTTAAATATGTTCTATGTTGTTTTGTATTTTTTTGCGATTAAACTAGTACGTTATTTTTATCCGAATTTGGATATTAGTGTGCTAAAAAAATATATAAAAATAGCAAAATTATTATTATGTGTTAAAAAAATGTTAATATGTTACTTCTAACTGTTGTATATGTATTTTCGTGAATGTTTTATGATTAAATTAGTTTCTTATTTTATCTGATTTATATTATTTATTTGCTTAAAGACTAGTAATATAGTGTCCTTCTGGTAATGTGGTACCTTTTAGCATAATAAAATATAGTGCCTTCTAGCATGATAAAATATAGTTTAAGTATCTTTTATACTAAAAAATACGTCAAATTTGCTGAGTTGCTCTTTATTTCTTTGCCCACGTTAATGTTTTTTCTATCCTACTGTTAACTGGTAGAATCATTCTACATGCTATTTATTTGACTTAAAATATTATCGAACATTATTTAAGCAAATACATCAAATGTATGAAAATAGGTAAATCGTAATCAAAGATAATCAACTCTAGAGTATGTGTTATCCTTTGTGGCTTGATGATTTAGAGCAGTTAAAGAACAACACCGTATGATAGTATTATAGCGGTAAAAGATACAGGAGAAAAAGATGTTCAAGGAAAGAAAGAAACAAGGATATCCAAAAGAATAGGCCTTGAAGGAAGGCATGAATGGTCCTCAGAGAGAGAGTAATCCAGATAGATAGAGAAATAAATAAAGAGAGAATGAATATTCTTAATAGAATGTTTTTTCCTTACACAATTAGAAACCATCATTATATAGCGGAGAGGTTTTCCCTTTTTCTGTATCTATAATATAAAGATAAAATACAATACCCTTGAGTCATCTCTTGGGCCCGACCTTTGCCTATACGACAGGTTGTGTCAGTTTGAGGACGGGGTTGGTCAAACACAGCCCTATATAGTTAGTCCATCTGCTCGTCGAGGTCGCAGTGAGGTGCATCCTTGATGAGCAGAATTAATGCCCTCGCGCTTCAGAGAGTTTGACCATGCCAGGGAACCATTACGTGACATATAGGAGGCAGTCATCATGACTGTCAGACCGTCAAATCGTGATGCCTTCCCCGATGTGACGTTAGCACCTGTAGATGTCATCATTACGCATGTTTTCGAGGTAGGAGCTCAACAACTCTGGCGCTTGGTTTTCCACGTTTATTCAAATTCTAACTCTTCGATTCTTGCGCTTACCAGTCCTTACAAATAGAGGAGGGGTTTAACTTAACCAGAACTTTCAATCACTTACTCTTACTCTTACTTCCTTGTAAATATTCCTTTTTTGTGGGGCATTATTCTTGGTCGAGAATTTCCCTTCCCTATATCATGCATAGATCTTCCTCTATTGTCACCACCATGTCTAAACCTTATCGTGGCGACGAAATGATTCTGGCAGCTGCACCATTGAACCCGCCATCGCCTTCTGATGACGGGGCATCAAATGGGAAAGAGGATATGAGTCCTCTGACTTTGGAGGCACTGCTACCTCAACGTACCTTATCACATGATGATTTTAACAAGGATTCCGTCACTCCGGTCATGGAGATTTCCAAGTTGTTGTAGAACCACCTGGATTTCCTCCATGTTAAATATAATGTTTTGGCGTATGTAGAGATGATCTCGATCGGAGGGATCAGGTGACCGTTCATCGATCAGGATTCTATGCCTTTTATGAATACCCATTCATGATTGGTTACAACATTCCCCTCTTTCCATTGGCAGAGGAGTTTTGCCAGTTTTATAATATCTGCTTGGCTCAGCTTACACCGTATACGCTGAAGATGCTCCAGCAGTTGACTATGTATGCAGAGTTGGCGGGGTGTAGCATTTTGGTGTATTAGCTCGCTTATTCTTTCTTACAGACCCTCGTATTGGAGGTGGAGAGGGGACACCGTGAGCAGAAGCGGGCTGCCCTCTTTAAGAGGATGTTAAAGAAATATAAGAAGTACCTCTCTAAACATCAAGCGGAGGCTGGTGGGGGCATTCTCAATTGGAACGTGGGGGAGCCGACCTGGAGGCGACGGATAGCGAGCTGATGAGGGTTGCAACCCGCAACAACGAGTTAGAGGAGCTTATCAGATCCAAGAATGATGAGCTCGAATTGAGCCGGGGGGTGGCGCGGAGAACGCCGACCTACAACGAAAAGTGGCGGAGCTGACCGCTGAGCTTGACGCCAAGGCGGCGGAGATTCACTGGCTTTCGAGACCTTCTGCTTCCCTCCCTTCGCATGTACAGATTGCACGTTGTAATGCGCATGAGATGTGGATTTTTGCGGAGGCTAAGGTCTATGTGTACAACGAGCTCCATGCTGCGGGTCGAGCTACCGAGGAAGAAGTCCAGAGATGAAGGGATGAGGCTCGAGCCGCCCGTGAATCATGCAGTTATGACTCCGGCTATCGCGATGGGGCAGGCTTTCTTCCAATGATATCAACCATCTTGAATCCAGCTCTTGGTAGAGTGATGCCTACCATTCAGGGGATGATGGGAAATCTTGACCGTTTGTATATGTACATTGTTTTGTACAGTGTACTATGACCTGCCCTAGGGGTGAATGTCAATGTGATTTTTGTTGTAATATAACTTTTTTCCTTTATTGCTTCGTTTATTCATCGTATTGGTTAGTTTTGGTAGAGATCCTTTTGTTTGTCGGGTTGTCGTATCGAGGTTCGATAGGGGTCGACTTGATATCGCTAGCCTTATTTATCAGGATGCTACCGAATTTTGTCAAAGTAATGTTTGTAAAAGTTCGAACGAGGTCGAAGCTCGAGCGGGGTTGACTTTCACTATTTGATGGCGAGGTCACTTAGCCTGAGTCCCAGTTCTAGCAAGGTCAAACTACGCCATTTTGATGGTGAAGACACTTAGACGAGTCCTAGTTCGAGCGAGGTCGAACTGTACTATTCTGATGGTGAAGGCACTTAGCCTGAGTTCCAGTTAGAGCGAGGTCGAACTGTACTATTCTGATGGTGAAGGCACTTAGCCTTAGTCCCAATTCGAGCGAGGTCGAGCTGTACTATTCTGATGGAGAAGACACTTAGCCCGAGTCCCAATTCGATCTCGCTCGAACTGTACTATTTTGATGGAGAAGGCACTTAGCCTGAGTCCCAGTTCGTGCGAGGTCGAACTGTACTATTCTGATGGAGAGGGAACTTAACCTGAGTCCCAGTTCGAGTGAGTTCGAAGTTGTTTTCCCTTGTTCTCCAGGTGGGTGCCTGATTGCTTGACCCTGAACTATTTTTCATTCTTGAAACTCATTTTGTCTTCCTTGGTTCTTTAGGTGGGCACCTGATTTCAATAAAACAGACAAACCAAAGAAATATTTCTGCCCCAGTTTGATATTGGAAACATCTTTGAGTGTTTACCATTGCTTGTTATACGAAAATTTCAAAAAATTTAGAAGCTAGATCCCATTATCAAAGAGGTCCCTCAAAACTCCCGATTAAATATCATCTTAAGAATGACAGCTTAAAGCTAAATTATATTCTCTAAAGGCATGCATTCCGCTAAATCTTATTAATTATGAATTTCTTAAAACTAAATCCCATTATCCAGTAGGTTCTTGAAGATTTCCAATTGAGTCTCGTCCTAAGAATGAAAACTTCAAAACTAACTTATTTTTCCTCAAAGTAGAGCTTATGCTAGATCTTGTTACTTATGAATGTTTTGAACTTTACTAAGTCCTATTGTCCAGGAGGATCCTGAGAAATTCAAAGTAAATCCCATTATGAAGACGGGTCCTAAATTTTTTAAATTAAGTCCCATTATCTTGGAGGGTCCTGAGAATTTACGGTCGATCCTGTTCGGTACTTGCTTCCCTTACGGAGGGTTTCTCTGAAACAAAAGAAATTTTCTGTTCCTATTTCAATCAAAGGAAAATCTTGCCAGTTTTAAAAATATGGTGGTTAGTGTGCGACATTCTTGCTGAAGGTGGCCCTTTCACTGTCGTGATTTGCTTTGACTGTCCTCCTTGAACTGGCCAAGAATTGTTTGACTTTCTGACCGACCCTTGCTCGCAGGACCCTGGATGACCCGAGTGCTTTACACCCAAACCGTTGTTTTACATTTTTGACCCCTATACCTGAACCTCTATATCTCCCACAAGATTGTCAAACCATTCGACCAATGGAAATTTCACTAACACCTTATTTCCCACTTTACATCATGCTAACTCTGGTATATTCTGGCTGCACTTTGCTTTGTGCAATTTTGAAGTTGGTAGTAAGCTTTGGAACCCTTTATTACTTTCTTAAACAAGGCTGACATTGGAAAAATCTTAGATAAATAAACCCAAAAGAAATGAAATGCAATGATCTCAAGAGTTAGAAATAAAGAAGAAAATCCAAAATTGGATGACTGTTTGAGGGAGAAAAGGAAAAGAGGCTTATCTGAGTGGAGCAAACTGGTACCAATAATCATTACATGCATTTCAGATTAATCAGCCCAATCTATTCAACCGATCACCTTTTAGTTGTCATACTTTGTGCCCCAGGATCTCCGTAACCTGATCTTCTCGCCAAGTCACAGACCTTGTTCGGCTTGTAGTTCCCTGAAGGGTTTTCACCAACAAACCTCTCTCATTTGTTCATATCTCAGCTTACTATCGTCTTACGGTGCCTGTGAGGGTTTTCACCAATAAGACTCTCTCATTTTTTAATTTCTCTCATCTTTTCGTCGCCTTACGATACTCATGAGGGTTTTCACCAATAAGACTCTCTCATTTTTTCATTTTTCTTGCTTAGACTGGAGTGTTGCCCCTGATATAAATCACCTCGGTTTGCTTGACTTGGCATCACTCGAAGACTAATTGGAAGGTCTTTCTTTGGACCATAATGTGAGCTTTTGAATAGGGTTAAATAGAAAGGGAGTCACAAAGGCTTAAAACAGCTTGAATGGGTTCATATTTACAACTTTGGAATCATATCTCTTACAACAACCACAACTTCTGCACAAGTTTCTTTGCTTGGGGACTTTTGTATTTTTATTTAAATGGGACCGAACCGTAAGGCTGCCTACGTATCCTTAAAGGAATCAGGTCGAACGTAGTTCATGACATAAGAATTGCTTTGTGGTTGTTACTTCTCTCTTTTCTTTTCTTTCCCTTTTTTCTTTTTCTTTTTCTTTCTTTTCCTTCTCTTTTTCTTTTTCTCTCTTTTTCTTTCTTTTCGTTCTTTTCCATTCTTCTCTTTTCTTTTTTATTTTTTACTTCTTTACTGAATTTTGCTACTGATTTCAAAAGAAGGGTATGAAAGGAAATAAATAAGGCTCAAAGGGGTAACAAAGAATAAAGTGTTTAGATAGCAAAACAAAATACCTTCATCATTTCTATCTTCAAAACATGCTAAGTACAAACAAACACAATTCAAGCCAAAGAAATCATACATAATGTCATTTGAATACATCAGAATTAATAGCCATATCTACACATTTGCCTTCTATATCTGTTAATACAAACCACCATTAGACAACACTCTTGTTATGATGAACGGCCCCCTGCCAATTTGGGGCAAACTTGCCTTTTGCTTCAGTCTGATGTGGAAGGATGCGTTTCAATACTTGCTGACCCACTTCAAATTTATGGGGACGTACCTTCTTATTGTATGCTCTTGTCATTCTCTTTTGATACAACTGGCTATGACACACTGCTGCCAATCTTTTTTCATCAATCAAGCTCAATTGCTCTAGACGAGTTTTGACCCACTTATCATCATCAATTTTATCTTCAACGACGATCCGAAGGGATGGAATTTCAACTTCCACAGGTATCACCGCTTCTGTGCGAACAGTAGTGCGATAACCAAACAACGCAAAGGGCAACTTTTCATGCCATTTCTTGGAACCCAGCACCATTTTCCGAAGTATCTTTTTTATGTTCTTGTTGGCTGCCTTAATTGCTCCATACACCTTGGGGAGGTGTGGGGTGGAATTGTGATGCGTAATCTTAAATTGTTGGCACACTTCTTTCATCAGATGACTATTAAGATTAGCGCCATTATCTGTGATGATCACCTTTGGTATTTCGAACCGACATATGATATTTGAGTGAACAAAATCAACCACTGCCTTCTTGGTGATAGATTTGAAAGTTTTATCTTCAACCCACTTAGCGAAATAATCAATGGTCACCAGAATGAACCTGTGCCCATTGGATGCTGCTGGCTCAATCGGTTTGATGACGTCCATACCCAAAGCAACAAAAGGCCATGGTGCGGATATTGTGTGCAATTCAGATGGCGGAGAATGAATCAAATCTCCATGTACTTGGTATTGATGACACTTGCGCACAAAAATGATACAATCTCGCTCCATGGTAAGCCAATAATAACCTGTTTGAAGAATTTTCTTTGCTAGAACATACCGACTCATATGTGGCCCGCAAACTCCAGAATGTACTTCGATCATGATAGTCGTGGCTTGCTTTGCATTGATGCATCTCAACAGCCCAAGATCCGGAGTTTTTTTGTACAAGATCCATCCGCTCAAGAAAAATCCACTAGCCAAACATCGAATTGTTCTCTTTTGATCACATGTGGCTTGTATCGGATATACTCCCATTCTGATGTACTCCCTGAAGTCATGGAACCATGGTTCACCATCTAACTCTTCCTTAACCATATTACAATAGGCATGCTCATCACAAACTTGAATATGTAGAGGGTCGACATAAGCTTTGTCTGGATGGTGCAACATTAACACCAAGGTAGCCAAAATATTGGCAACCTAATTATGGATTCTTGGAATATGCCTGAACTCTACTGATCAAAACCATTGACAAAGATCATGCAAACATTATCGATATGGTATGAGCTTTAAATCCTATGTTCCCATTCTCCTTGAATCTGGTGCACCAGAAGGTCCGAGTCTCTCTAGACCAAGACTTCCTGGACACCCATGTCTATAGCTAACTTCAAACCCAAGATGCACGCCTCGTACTCAGCCATGTTGTTGGTGTAATATAAATGAAGTTGGATCATAACAAGGTAGTGATGCCCTATTTCAGAAATGAGCACGACCCCTATTCTGACACCTTTCATGTTAGCAGCTCCATCAAAGAAAAGTTTCCAACCTGGTTTTTCAACCCGCTCTACCTCGTCAATATGCATCACCTCTTCATTAGGAAAATAAGTCCTCAATGGTTCATACTCGTTGTCAAGCGGGTTTTCAGCCAAATAATCAGCCAATGCTCACACTTTCATCGCAGTCCGAGCTGCATAGATAATGTCAAAATCTGTGAGCAAGATTTGCTATTTTACGAGCATTCTCGTGGGCATGGCCTTTTGAAATATGTACTTTAAAAGATCCAGTTGAGAGATGAGTTAAGTATTGTAGGATGACAAATAATGCTTCAACTTCTGTTCTATCCAAGTTAGGGCGCAACATGTCCTTTCAAGGTGAGTGTACTTGACCTCATAAGATGTGAACTTCTTGCTGAGATAATAGATGGCTTGCTCCTTCCTTCCAGTGATGTCATGTTGACCTAATACACAACCAAACGAGTTGTCCATGACTATCAAATAAAGAATTAAAGGTCTCTCAAGTTCCGATGGGACCAACACATGTGAGTTTAACAAATACTCTTTGATCTTATAAAATGCTTCCCGGCACTCATCGGTCCATTTGACCGCAACATCTTTCTTCAGCAACATAAACATAGGCTCACAAGTTGTTGTGAGTTGAGCAATAAACTTGCTGATGTAGTTCAATCGCCCGAGCAAACTCATCACCTCAATCTTGTTCCTTGGAGGTGGCAATTCTTGAATAGCTTTGATTTTTGATGGGTCCAACTCAATGCCTTGATGACTGACTATGAATCCCATCACTTTCCCAGATGGAACACCAAATGCGCATTTTGCAGGGTGAGCTTAAGATTGTACCTGCAGAGTCTCTGGAAAAACTTTCACAAGTCTTTGACATGGTCACACTTCTTATGAGACTTTATGATCATATTATCCACGTAGACCTCAATTTACTTGTGTATCATGTCATGTAATATGGTCATCATCGCCCTCATGTAAGTTTCCTCAACATTTTTTAGACCGAATGGCATTACCCGGTAGCAATAAGTTGCTCATGGTGTGATGAATGTTGTCTTTTCTGCATCTTCCTCATCCATTAAAATTTGATGATACACCACATAACAATCCACAAAAGTCTCAATCTCATGGTAGGCACAATTATCAATCAAAATATGGATATTTGGCAATGGGAAATTGTCCTTTAGGCTTGCTTTGTTGAGGTCACGATAATCAACACACTCTGGTTTAAAACAAAAAATAAAACTATCAGGAATGATGGAAAAAGGGAAATTGAATTTTAGTATAAATAAAGGATAACAGGGTTTGTACAATAACAAGCGGAAAATAAAAGTCTTGGTCACAACCCTGGAATGACCCAGATAGAAAGGAAAACAAAACAAACTACTAAGACTCCTTCCGAGTAGGGAGAGGAGTAGCCTTCTAATTGTTAAGCTTTACATTCGGTCCGACGAACTGCACATCTTCTTTGCTAGACCTTTCTCCAACTTCCACCATATTCACATCATCAAATAACCTCTAGAACCTTTCAATTAACTTTTCATCCACATCAACCACAAGATTGTGAACTTCTGTTACTAGGCATTTCCTGACACCTGGTTTGACAAAAGACCTGGATAGACGTGGGATAGGCTTTAGAAGTGCCCACACCGCCTTCCGTTTCAACTCCTTAGCCCTTTTCACATCTGCAGCTATAGGTTTGAATCCAAGATCGAACGTACCCAAATTTTCATGGAGAGATACCGGTTGTATGATACCCTATAGAGATGCACCCAAACCTTAACCTGGCACAAATTTATTTTTCATCATTTCATGACCACCATGACGAATGCATATGCTATCTTTATAGCTGGAAGAGACTTCCCTTCTGGAACCTTCTCGATCGGCACCATTTCAGAAACTTGGTATACCCACGTCCCTTCATCGTTTTTGGCCTTAATAAATGGGACAGAGGTATCACTGTGAAAACACAAATTCTCTTCACCATGTACGATAATTTTTTGTCTGTCCCATTCGAACTTGAACATCTGGTGCGATGAGGACGCGACTGCTTTGGCAGCATGTATCCAAGGCCAACCCAACAGCAAATTGTAGGAGACGGCCATGTCCAATACTTGGAACTCCATGGTGAATTCCACCGGTCCTATTGTCAACTCAAGCATTATATCACTAACTGAATCTTTCCCTCCACCATTAAATCTTCGAACGTATATGTTGTTCTTTTGAATCCTCTCATCATCAACTTTCAGCTTGTTTAGAGTAGAGAGGGGCAGATGTTTACACTGGAACCATTGTCAATTAACACCCTAGTGACCACAGACTCTTTATATTTTACTATAAGATATAAGGATTTGTTGTGTTCAGTTCCTTCCAAGGGCAACTCATCATCAGAAAAGGTGATCATGTTCACCTCAAATATTTTGTTGACGATCTTCTCCAAGTGGTTTACTAAAATTTTGTCAGGGACATGAGCTTCATTCAAGATTTTCATCAACGCCCGATGATGCTCATCTGAATAAATCAACAATAACAGCAATAAAATCTAATGGGGAGTCTTTCTTAACTGCTCCACGATAGAGTAATCATGCACTTTCATTTTCCTCAAAAACTCCTTTGCTCCTTCCTCAGTGACTTCTCTCTTTACTAGAACAGGATTATCTTTGAGTGCCTTAGCTTTTCTAAACTCTTCTACGGCAAAGCATCTAACCGAACGAGTTAATCCTTGGGCCCCATTGACTTCTTCTTTCACTTCTTTCCCCTTGTAAGTCACTATCACCCGTTCATAGCTCTAGGGGATAACTTTGGTGTTGGTTATCGGCAACTGGGTTATAGGCCTGATAATGACAAGGTCCGTGCGAGAACCCTCTACAATTATAATAGGCTTGTTTTCTTATCCCGACACAATCACTTTTGACTTTGCAATACTTGTGAATTTATTCTCAACTACCATGGAATGTTTACCTTTCATCATGCTTAACTTGTTCATTGATCCTTCAACCACTGTTTTTGCGACAATTTTCCCTTTTTCTGGATGGACTTCGTTGGATTGAATCATCAAAATAGATTGCGATGGCTTCTTGGGCTCCCCGCCCTTGTGTACTATATCGATCATGTTCGTTACCTCGTGGGTTGGTAATGGGTTTTGGTTAATATTGGGTGCCTCTGGGTTTGGACTTCATTTTAGTTTATGTCAATGAGCTCCTGGATGGCATTTTTCAAATGCCAGCACTTCTCCATATCATGCACCGGAGTTCTAGAACAATATTCATAGCTCACAGAGTAACTAAGATTCTTGGGAGGAAGGTTTGGCAATTTCGACTCAATTGGCTTCAGCATATCCAACTGCTTCAATTTATGGAACAAACTAGTATAAGACTCCCCCAACGGGGTGAAAGTTTTCTTCCGCTGTGACTTCTCATTTTTTAATGCTGAATGGGTCAAACACCTAGACTGGTAGGGTTTCAGTAGGCTCGGGGAGGTGTCTAAACATTTTATGGAGCTGGGTAGGTATTTTCTGCGATTGAGGGATGCCATTATGAGCAGGGAGGAGGTTAGGTATATGACTGGGCATGGTGGATAGAGATCTGAGGGTCTGGTGATGGGTAGTAATGCTGGGGTGGATTATAGGGGTTTTGGGTGTAGGCTCTTTGATGGGGTCGAGGTTGGGTATAATAGTGTGACGGGCCCCTTGGTCCAAACCACGATCCTGAATCAACTGTTGCCATATATTCTTTCTTTTTCTTTCCAATCACTTCTCTGACACCGTTTTTGATGGTTTGGGTGGTTGCTTTGATGGCCAAGTAGCTCATGATTTTTCTTGACTTAAGACCTTCTTCCACCATTGTAACGACCCGGCCCGTCGTTACGGGAATTACCACCCCGTTACCTTGCATTTTCATATATTATGCTTTTAAAACAGTATTAGAATATATCGGGTGAGTTAGGAGTGATTTGGATTGAAAATGAAACAAATAGCATGTTTGAAGAAAACTTGAATATGAAAAGTCAACCGAGAGTTGACTATTGAGTTAGAGTGCTCGGAACCGGATTCCGATGATTCGACTAGTTCCGGGGGATCATTTATGACTTAGGAGAACAATCGGAATTGAATTCGGAGATCCGGTGTAGTTTTAAGCTTGAATTGGCGAATGTTGAATTTTGGCGAAAACCGGATGGTAGGTGATATTTTGATCCGGGGGTCGGAATGGAATTCCGACAATTTCTGTAGCTTCGTTATATGATTTTGGATATGTCTTTAAATTTTCAGGTCATTCGGACATCGTTTGACCGGGTTTTGGATTGAATGTTAGTTTTGAAAGTTTTGAAGAAACTTAGGCTTGAATCCGTGGATAATTGGTGATTTTGATGTTTAGTATGGTGTTTTTATGGTTGGAACAAGTTCGTATCATGTTTTGGAGTATGTTGGTGGTTTTCGTTGGGGTCCCGGGGGTCTCGGGATGAATCCGGGGGTCCAAACGGACCATTTTTGGAAGAAAAGAGATAAACTGGTTGTTGTCATAAACGCAGCAGACAATTGCTCTCCGCGATCGCGGGGAGGGGGATGCGATCGCGTAGAGCTGGGGGCTAAGGCATCGCGATCGCAGGGTAACCAGTCGCGATCGCGTAGAAGAAAACGGGTGTACATCGCGATCGCATGCTTATCTACGCGATCGCGTAGAAGAAGAAATGGGTCCAGGGGGAATGAGCTACGCGATCGCAGGAATTAAGGACGCGATCGCGTGAAGCAGGGTGATTGTGCATCGCGATCGCGTGAAGGAAGTCGCGATCGCGTGAGGCCGAGATTTTGAGCATCGCGATCGTGTGAAGCAAGTCGCGATCGCGTAGAAGGATCAGTTCTGGCAGTGAACTTAAGTCCAGAAACAGAGAGTTACGGGTTTACACCCCCAAAACTCAATTTCAAGCCCTAGAGAGAAGAAAACTCGAGGAAATCACCGAGAAGTCATCGGGTATCGTCGGAGGTAAGATTCTTGACTCAAAAACATCAATTTATGGTAGTATTAACATCAATCTTCATGAAATTGGGTTGAAATCTTGAAGAAATGTGGCCTAAGTATTAAAAACGGGATTTTTGGATTTGGAGGGTCATTTGAACTCCGATTTCGATAAATTTTATATGCACGGACTCGTGGCGAGATAAGGATCGCGTTAGTACTAATTTCAGAATTTTCCGAGTAGTAGGGCCCGGGGTCGGGTTTTACCAACTTAGTATAATTTTGCGAATTTCATATAAATTGAAGTGGGTTATGATTCTTTGACCCGTATTTGATATAATTATTGTTATTTGACTAGATTCTACACACGAGGCAACGAAATTCAAAGGAAAAGGCATCGCGGACGAGTCTACGACCGGCTAGAGGTGAGTAGTTTGTGTATATTGTAGCTTGAGGGTTCGAAACCCCGCTTAGCACATTGTGACGCTAATAGGGCGTGGCTCGCACACCGTGGCAGGTGCGGGATTGATTGTGATTGGGGATTGAGACTTGGTCCATCCCGTAAAGTGAATAATATGTTGTTAGTGTTGGAAATACACTGTATTTGCTATATTTGTGGGCTGTAAGCCTTGTTTGGGGCCTTGTGCCGATCTGTAGCGTCCTTAGAGGACAATATTTATGTGATAGCTATAATTGCTTAAATCACCGATCTCGGTCCTGAAAAATTGAAATCACACTTTTGAAATGCTAAGTCACCGGCTTTTACAAATTTAATAAAGTTAAAGTATTTTTCATAAATTATGAATTGAGAACTGGAAATAAGGAAAAATGAATTGTTTTGTGACTTAATTGCTTATTGTGGACCGAGTGTGGGATCGGGCTGCACGCCGCAGTAATTGTTATGAGGGTCGGGCTGCACGCCGCAGCAGTATTGCGCTTGGGCTGTAGGAGCCCCTCCGGAGTCCGTACACACCCCCAGTGAGCGCCGTCGACGTTAAATTGGATCGGGCTACACGCCGTAGCGGTTATGTGCATTGCATTGCATCCGTATTTGTTGAATTACTCTGTGGTAGCTGTATTGTATTGTTGTTGCTAGTTCGTAGGAGATTCGGACCGTAGTGTAGCTTCATATTGTGGTATTTTGTGGATTTCTTACTGTCAGCTACATGTATATATTTGTTACTCACTGAGTACTTAGTACTCACCCCTACTCCCTGCACCTTTTGTGTGCAGACTCAGGTACACAGGAGCAGTAGACGGACATCTCCAGCGTATACATTGCCACCTCGAGTTGCTGAGGTAGCTGCCTACGTTCGCAGAGCCTAGCTTCTCCTCTCATTCCAGTTGTTATTTTATATTTTGTATTCAGACTTGAGTACTTCTATATCGTACTCTCTATTTCCTGTTGGTTTTGTTAGAGGCTCTAGACTTGTGACTCCGGATCGTTGGGAGTGTCAGTACTTTCGTTCAGTATTAATATTATTGGAGTTCTTAAACTCATATATTCTTCTTGGGTTGTCCATTTGGGGACTGGTATTGTGTTATAATTAAATCGTTTGTTTGGCTGGCCTAGCTTGATTGTTGGGCGCCATCACGACTGGATTTGGGTCGTGACAAGTTGGTATCAGAGCTCTAGGTTATTAGGACTCGCGAGTCATGAGCCGGTTTAGTAGGCTTTCGCAGATCGGTACGTAGACGTCCGTATCTATCTTCGAAGGGCTACATAAACTTTAGGAAAAACCTCATTTTTCTTGAATTCATATCGTGCGATTTGTGTTATCATGAAATTAAATCTTTCCATATTCTATTCTCTCGCGGATGGCGAGAACACGAGCTAACGGACGTGGCGGACGACCACTATTGGCTCCTGAGGTCGTGGTCGTGGTAGAGGTAAGGGCGACGGCACCGACGACCGGCACTCGCCGACCCACCGGTGGCCCGGACTCGGGACCGGATTCCGGCGACGAACGCTCCGGCGGCTCGGGTTCGAGGCACCGGCGGTGCCTGACTATGATGCCGGTCTTCGGAGACCTTGGCTCGGATATTATCGGTGTGCACGAGGCTTGGCACGGTAGTTGTCGCCACCGCCGCACTATCTTCTTCACGGCGAGCGGGAGGGAATCGGACCCCCGTGGCTCACACACCCGAGCCAGTTCAGCCGGTTGCGCCCGTTGCACCAGCTCCTGCATATGTGGTTCCGGTTATGCCCGACGATGAGCAGCGTCGTTTGGAGAGATTTGAGAGGTTACAGCCTCCGACATTCAGTGGTGCGGAGGGCGAGGACGCCCAGGGTTTTCTTGACAGATGTCAGCTTATGCTTCGCACCGCGGGTATTCTAGAGTCCGGCGGTGTTTCATTCACCACTTTTCAGTTCACATGTGCAGCATTTCAGTGGTGGGAGGATTTCGAGAGGCGTAGGCCCGCTGGGGCAGTGCCCCTCACTTGGCAGCAGTTCTCCATGGTATTTTTGGAGAAGTACGTGCCTCGGTCTCGGAGAGAGGAGCTGCGACGTCAGTTCGAGTGGTTGAAGCAGGGAGAGATGACAGTGAATCAGTACGAGATGAGATTCACACAGCTGGCCCGTCATGCCATGTGGATGGTTCCTACCGACAGGGAGAGGATCCGGAGATTTATTGATGGTCTTATTTATCCCATCCGCATATTGATGACCCGGGAGAGAGTTTCTGCAGTTACCTTTGAGGAGGTGGTTGATGCTGCCCGTCACATTGAGACAGATCGCCGCAGAGCGAGAGGAGAGAGAGGCTAAGAGGCCTCGTGGTACTGGCGGCAGTTACAGTGGTGCTCCGTCTAGGGGCCAATTTGAGCATAGCAGAGGTCGCTCTTTCGGGTCTCATCAGTCTGGACGTGCGGAGTCCAGTGGGGTTTCATCCGATCGTGGTCGTCGAGGTCAACGAGGTTATCGTGGCCGGCGAGCCGTCGGCGAGTCGGCCCGCACTTAGTGCTCTTCCGGCCTCGTAGCTCGCTCCTGTTTCCTCAGCACGGGATTCATCGGTAGCGAGGGGTCCTCGGCAGCCCCTTCTTCCATCTTCGGGCCGTTGTTTTGAGTGCGGTGATTTGGGCCATATCGGGAGAGAGTGTCCTCGGTGGCTTCGTAAGAGGTCACAACGGAGGGATCGGCCTTCGTCTTCTACTCTCGTTTCTTCGGCGCCGCGCACGGTCGCCTAGGGACCGGGGGCCGGGTATCCGAGAGGTCGCCCGAGGGCGAGGATCGTACCCGGTGGAGGTCGGGCTCGTTTCTATGCTCTTCCGGGACGGGAAGGATGCTAGTGCCTCGGATGCGGTCATTTCAGGTATTATCCAGTCTGCCACGAGGATGCTTCTGTCTTATTTGATCCCGGATCCACCTATTCTTATGTCTCTACTTACTTTGCACATCATTTGGGTATGACCCGTGGTATTCTTGCTTTGCCCGTACATGTGTCCACCCCGGTGGGGGATACTGTTGTTGTGGATCAGGTATATCGATCCTGTATTGTTACTATTGGGGGTCTGGAGACCCGAGTTGATTTATTACTACTGGGTATGGTAGATTTCGATGTTATCCTAGGCATGGATTGGCTATCTCCTTATCATGCAATTCTGGACTGTCATGCCAAGACAGTCACGTTAGCTATTCCAGGTAATCCGCGGATCGAGTGGCGTGGCTTGACTGATTATGTGTCCGACAGGGTGATTTCTTATATAAAAGCTCAACGAATGATTGGCAAGGGTTGTTTGTCTTATTTGGCCTTCATTAGAAATGTTGAGGCCGAGACACCCAGTCTTGATTCGGTCCCCATTGTGAGGGAGTTTCCGGATGTATTTCCAGCAGACCTGCCAGGGCATGCCGCCTGATAGAGATATTGATTTTGGTATTGATTTGGTGCCGGGCACTCAGCCCATTTCTATTCCTCCCTATCGCATGGCACCAGCAGAGTTAAAAGAATTGAAAGAACGGCTTCAGGAACTCTTAGATAAGGGTTTCATTCGTCCAAGTGTGTCACCTTGGGGTGCACCGGTGTTGTTCGTAAAGAAGAAAGATGGCACAATGAGAATGTGCATTGATTACAGGCAGCTGAACAAGGTAACAGTGAAGAATAAATACCCATTGCCTCGTATTGAGGACTTATTTGATCAGCTCCAAGGAGCTAGTGTATTTTCTAAGATTGATCTTTGATCGGGCTACCATCAGTTGAAGACCAGGGACTCGGATATTATGAAGACAGCGTTCGGGACGCGATATGGGCACTACGAGTTCCTAGTGATGTCTTTCGGGCTGACTAATGCCCCAGCTGCATTCATGCACTTGATGAATAGTGTATTTCGGCCGTACCTTGATTCTTTTGTGATTGTGTTTATTGATGATATTCTGGTATATTCACGCAGCCAGGAGGAGCATGCACAACACTTGAGAGTGGTATTGCAGAGGTTGAGAGAAGAGAAGCTTTATGCAAAATTCACTAAGTGTGAGTTCTGGCTTGATACTGTGGGTTTTCTGGGACATATAGTGTCCAGTGATGGTATTCGGGTTGATCCACAGAAGGTCGAGGCAGTGCAGAATTGGCCCAGACCTTCCTCAGCTACAGAGATTCGGAGTTTTCTCGGCTTGGCAGGCTATTATCGCCGGTTTGTTCAGGATTTCTCATCTATTGCTTCACCGTTGACTAAGTCGACACAAGAAGAATGCTCCATTTGTGTGGTCCGATGAATGTGAAGAGAGCTTTCAGAAGCTCAAGGAGGCTTTGACCACGGCTCCAGTACTTGTGTTACCATCGGCTTCGGGGTCATATACGGTGTATTGTGATGCTTCTAGAGTTGGACTCGGTTGTGTGTTGATGCGGGAGGGTAGAGTTATTGCATATGCTTCTCGTCAGCTAAAGCCCCACGAGAAGAACTACCCTGTTCATGATTTGGAGTTAGCCGCTATTGTTCATGCCTTGAAGATTTGGAGGCATTATCTATATGGTGTATCTTGTGATGTATATACGGACCACCGCAGCCTTCAGCATTTGTTTAAGCAAAAAGATCTAAATTTGAGGCAACGGAGATGGCTTGAATTGCTTAAAGACTATGATATTACTATCTTGTATCATCCCGGGAAAGCCAATGTAGTGGCTGATGCATTGAGCCGGAAGGCTATTAGTATGGGCAGTTTGGCGTATATTCCAGTTGGGGAGAGACCCCTAGCAGTTGATGTTCAGGCGTTAGCTAATCAGATGGTAAGGCTGGATATTTCTGAGCCTAGTCGGGTGATGGCTTATGTAGTAGCTCGTTCTTCTTTATATGATCGTATTCGAGAGCGCCAGTATGATGATCCACACTTACTTGTCCTTAAGGACAGAGTTCAGCATGATGATGCTATAGATGTCACTATTGATAGTGAGGGCGTATTGCGGATGCAGGGGCGGATATGCGTGCCCAATGTTGATGGCCTTCGTAAGTTGATATTGGAGGAAGCCCACAGCTCGCGGTATTCTATTCATCCGGGAGCCGCGAAGATGTATCAGGATTTGAAGCAGCATTACTGGTGGAGAAAGATGAAGAAAGATATTGTGAGCCATGTGGCTCGGTGTCTAAACTGTCAGCAGGTCAAGTATGAGCATCACAGACCTGGTGGGGTATTCCAGCGTATTGATATTCCTGAGTGGAAGTGGGAAAGGATTACTATGGACTTTGTTAGTGGACTCACTCGGACAGCAAGGAAGTTTGATTCAGTTTGGGTGGTGGTGGATAGGTTGACCAAGTCGGCTCACTTCATCCCAGTGTGTACTACCTATACCTCAGAGCGGTTGGCAGAGATATTCATCCGTGAGATAGTGAGATTGCATGGAGTTCCTATTTCCATTATATCGGACAGAGGTACCCAGTTCACATCTCAGTTCTGGAGGACATTTCAGCGAGAGTTGGGTTCACAGGTAGAGTTGAGCACAGCATTTCATCCACAGACGGATGGGCAGTCTGAGCGTACTATTCGGATATTGGAGGACATGTTGCGTGCTTGTGTCATTGATTTTGGTGGTTCATGGGCTGATTATTTGCCTTTGGCGGAGTTTGCTTACAATAATAGCTATCGGTCCAGCATTCAGATGGCACCGTATGAAGCTTTATATGGGAGGCGGTGTAGGTCTCCAGTTGGTTGGTTCGAGCCCGGCGAGGCTAGGTTGTTAGGGACGGAGTTAGTCCAAGATGCCTTAGATAAGGTGAAGGTGATTCAGGAGAGACTTCGCACAGCTCAGTCGCGTCAGAAGAGTTATGCGGACCGGAAGGTCCGAGATGTGTCTTATTCAGTAGGTGAGAAGGTGTTGCTGAAAGTTTCGCCTATGAAGGGTGTTATGAGGTTTGGAAAGAAAGGAAAGTTGAGCCCAAGGTTTATTGGACCTTTTGAGGTGCTTAGGAAAGTTGGGGAGGTGGCTTATATGCTTGCTTTGCCACCCAATTTGTCGGGAGTTCACCCGGTGTTCCATGTATCTATGCTCCGAAAGTATGTCGGAGACCCGTCTCATGTGTTGGACTTCAGCACAATACAGCTAGATGAGGATTTGACTTATGATGTGGAACCAGTAGCCATTTTGGGTCGACAGGTTCGTAAGCTGAGATCCAAGGATATAACTTCGGTGAAAGTGCAGTGGAGAGGTCGTCCCGTGGAGGAAGCAACTTGGGAGACCGAGCAGGAGATGCGAAGTAGATATCCACACTTGTTTGATGCTCCGGGTATGTTTCTTAACCCGCTCGCGGACGAGTGTTTGTTTAAGTTGGGGAGAATGTAACGACCCGGCCCGTCGTTACGGGAATTACCACCCCGTTACCTTGCATTTTCATATATTATGCTTTTAAAACAGAGTATTAGAATATATCGGGTGAGTTAGGAGTGATTTGGATTGAAAATGAAACAAATAGCATGTTTGAAGAAAGCTTGAATGTGAAAAGTCAACCGAGAGTTGACTATTGAGTTAGAGTGCTCGGAACCGGATTCTGATGATTCGACTAGTTCCGGGGATCATTTATGACTTAGGAGAACAATCGGAATTGAATTCGGAGATCCGGTGTAGTTTTAAGCTTGAATTGGCGAATGTTGAATTTTGGCGAAAACCGGATGGTAGGTGATATTTTGATCCGGGGTCGGAATGGAATTCCGACAATTTCTGTAGCTTCGTTATGTGATTTTGGATATGTCTGCAAATTTTCAGGTCATTCGGACATCGTTTGACCGGGTTTTGGATTGAATGTTAGTTTTGAAAGTTTTGAAGAAACTTAGGCTTGAATCCGTGGATAATTGGTGATTTTGATGTTTAGTATGGTGTTTTTATGGTTGGAACAAGTTCGTATCATGTTTTGGAGTATGTTGGTGGTTTTTGTTGGGGTCCCGGGGGTCTCGGGATGAATCCGGGGGTCCAAACGGACCATTTTTGGAAGAAAAGAGATAAACTGGTTGTTGTCATAAACGCAGCAGACAATTGCTCTCCGCGATCGCGGGGAGGGGGATGCGATCGCGTAGAGCTGGGGGCTAAGGCATCGCGATCGCAGGGTAAACAGTCGCGATCGCGTAGAATTAAACGGGTGTTAATCGCGATCGCAAGCTAATCTACGCGATCGCGTAGAAGAAGAAATGGGTCCAGGGGAAAGGTGCTACGCGATCGCATCGCAGGAATGAAGGACGCGATCGCGTGAAGCAGGGTGATTGTGCATCGCGATCGCGTGAAGGAAGTCGCGATCGCGTGAGGCCGAGATTTTGAGCATCGCGATCGCGTGAAGCAAGTCGCGATCGCGTAGAAGGATCAGTTCTGGCAGTGAACTTAAGTCCAGAAACAGAGAGTTACGGGTTTACACCCCCAAAACTCAATTTCAAGCCCTAGAGAGAAGAAAACTCGAGGAAATCACCGAGAAGTCATCGGGTATCGTCGGAGGTAAGATTCTTGACTCAAAAACATCAATTTATGGTAGTATTAACATCAATCTTCATGAAATTGGGTTGAAATCTTGAAGAAATGTGGCCTAAGTATTAAAAACGGGATTTTTGGATTTGGAAGGTCATTTGAACTCCGATTTCGATAAATTTTATATGCACGGACTCGTGGCGAGATAAGGATCGCGTTGGTGCTAATTTCGGAATTTTCCGAGCAGTGGGGCCCGGGGTCGGGTTTTACCAACTTAGTGTAATTTTGCAAATTTCATATAAATTGAAGTGGGTTATGATTCTTTGACCCGTATTTGATATAATTATTGTTATTTGACTAGATTCTACACACGAGGCAATGAAATTCAAAGGAAAAGGCATCGCGGACGAGTCTACGACCGGCTAGAGGTGAGTAGTTTGTGTATATTGTAGCCTGAGGGTTCGAAACCCCGGCTTAGCACATTGTGACGCTAATAGGGCGTGGCTCGCACACCGTGGCAGGTGCGGGATTGATTGTGATTGGGGATTGAGACTTGGTCCATCCCGTAAAGTGAATAATATGTTGTTAGTGTTGGAAATACACTGTATTTGCTATATTTGTGGGCTGTAAGCCTTGTTTGGGGTCTTGTGCCGATTTGTAGCGTCCTTAGAGGACAATATTTATGTGATAGCTATAATTGCTTAAATCATTGATCTCAGTCCTGGAAATTGTAATCACACTTTTGAAATGCTAAGTCACCGGCTTTTGCAAAATTAATAAAGTTAAAGTATTTTTCATAAATTATGAATTGAGAACTGGAAATAAGGAAAAATGAATTGTTTTGTGACTTAATTGCTTATTGTGGACCGAGTGTGGGATCGGGCTGCACGCCGCAGTAATTGTTATGAGGGTCGGGCTGCACGCCGCAGCAGTATTGCGCTTGGGCTGTAGGAGCCCCTCCGGAGTCTGTACACACCCCCAGTGAGCGCCGTCGACGTTAAATTGGATCGGGCTACACGCCGTAGCGGTTATGTGCATTGCATTGCATCCGTATTTGTTGAATTACTCTGTGGTAGCTGTATTGTATTGTTGTTGCTAGTTCGTAGGAGAATCGGACTGTAGTGTAGCTTCATATTGTGGTATTTTGTGGATTTCTTACTGTCAACTACTTATATATATTTGTTACTCACTGAGTACTTAGTACTCACCCCTACTCCCCTGCACCTTTTGTGTGCAGACTCAGGTACACAGGAGCAGTAGACGGACATCTCCAGCGTATACATTGCCACCTCGAGTTGCTGAGGTAGCTGCCTACGTTCGCAGAGCCTAGCTTCTCCTCTCATTCCAGTTGTTATTTTATATTTTGTATTCAGACTTGAGTACTTCTATATCGTACTCTCTATTTCCTGTTGGTTTTGTTAGAGGCTCTAGACTTGTGACTCCGGATCGTTGGGAGTGTCAGTACTTTCGTTCAGTATTAATATTATTGGAGTTCTTAAACTCATATATTCTTCTTGGGCTGTCCATTTGGGGACTGGTATTGTGTTATAATTAAATCGTTTGTTTGGCTGGCCTAGCTTGATTGTTGGGCGCCATCACGACTGGATTTGGGTCGTGACAACCATGCCACCAATCTTCACTACCTCATTGAATGACTTGTCTATGGCCAATATTAGATGGTCAAAGTAAGTGGCCTCCAAAGCTTGCAGAAAATACCCAACCATTTTGTTCTCCTCCATTAGAGGGTTGACTGTTTGCTTGTTCTCTCCAGCAAAAAACATTTTCTCTGAAGCATTCTCCTAACTTCTTTTCTATCTTAGTTAGAGAGAATCAATCCAGAATAATCTCGATGTTGTACTGGAAATGACGGGCAAAAGCTTGGGCCAAATCATCCCAAGTATACCTTCTGTTATGATATTTACATGTATCCACTCTAATGTCGGGCCACTCAAACTCTAGCTAAAGTATGCCATTAGCAACTTATTTCTTCCACCCTCTCCTCTCATCTTACTGCAGAATCCCCTCGTGTGGGCCACTGGGTCCTAGTGCCCATCATATAATTCAAATTTAGGCATCTTAAATCCCACAGGCAACTAAATATCGGGGAATAGACAGAAATCTTTGTAGGATACGCTCACATAGCCTCCCAATCCCTGCAAGCTTCTAAATGATTCTTCCAGGTTTTTTACCTTGCTGAACATCTCCTCATGCTCTGGGTTTTAGGTGGTTTTTCAGTCTCAATTGGGAGGTCGAAATGGGGAGTGTAGGAGTAATGATCTAGAGCCTTGAAAGTGGGCTTCGGGGGATAGTATTTGTTACGTTGGTTTTGAAACAAAGGTTCGTTGGAGGATCGATAAAGTGTAGCAGGCGGTGGTGCCATGAAAATAGGGGTGGCTGGTGGAGGGGATATGAGATTGGTTTAGCTGGTGGTGCTTGTGTGATTTGGGAAGTGGTGCCTTGATAATGGTGGTAATGGATGAAACTTGGTGCATTTTGTAGGGATGAATCAGTAGCGGGAGGTTCTTGGGACTAAGACAATGGTGGGATAAAAGCGCGGTTGGCAGGGTATGATGGTGGGGGATGCCCTTTCACCAAGACTGGTACATTTTGGCCATCTGGTGTTTCAACTTATACAGTTCCTCTTTAAAATTAACCTTAGACTCTTCCCCCTCTCTAGACGGATCGATAACACTTGCATCCATTTCTTGGCCAGCCATGATCACATTGTTCTTAGACTTGGTGTTGTACGGGTGAGTTTCCAGAATGCCGATCAAACAAACCACCTGCCTAGATTTGAGGACAACAAGCAAACTTGTTAGCGATTAAGAGCTTAACAGATAGGTAACTGTACGTTGGGGATGCAATGCGCCTAAATAGTTGACCCTTTCTATCATGCATTTGGATGGCTGCATGCTTTATCCTGACTTTTACTAATTCTTTCATTTTGCGTTTTCTTTCCCTCTTTTCATTCCTGTCTTTATTTGTTGTCTCTCTTTATTTCTTTTATTCTCGTCATTTTTTTGTTTCTTGTTTTGCACTTATTTGTCTTCTTGCTTATTTCCACTCTTTTTGTCTTTTCATTTTATGGTTATGATCGAATTCTATGGAGATTGCCTACATATCATGACATCGCATGAATCAGACCAAACGTAGTTCTGGGAATATGTGCAAAATAATAAAATAAAATATAAACATTTTTTGGGTTTTGAATACGATAGCTTCCCCTACAAATTTAAACATAAAGACCTACATACTCGATGAGTGGCCGACAACTTTAGAAGAAAATAGAAAATACAGACTTAAAAATGAACTAACAAGTGACAATACAGACTCAAAAATAAACTGAAAAAATAGACTCGAACAAACAAAGTCAAGAATACATAAGTGTTTCAACAATTGTTCTAGTTGGACTTACTACGAGCCTTTGCGCCATGTCTTCTTAGAGGCGAAACAAGTCATCCATGATCAATCCGACAAAAATCATAACTGAAGTGAAAAACATTGATCTGGTCATATCTTCACACTTGGTGCGTTTCATCACAATAAAGTCTGTTCCTAACCCTTTCTCTGATAGTACTGTTCTCTTGTAGCAACTGTTCTATCTGCTTAGATATGGCACCCAAAACTTGTTCGGCTGCATGGTTTTGCTCTTGAAGCTACTGAAGGTCTTTCTCTAGCCGTGCCATCAGGGCATAACAGTACTCCCTTTCTGCTATGAAGTCTCTCGCCTGCTTGGCCATTTCATTTTCAAGTACATTGGCCTTTTTCTTTATACTCACCATTCCCTTGTCATACTTCACCTTCATTTGTCAAACAAGACTGGCCCGTCCCTCCGCATTCTTAACTAACTTAGCTTGGGAATTTACTAGCTCCACTTCAGTCTTTTGCAAATCATCCTCAAAATCACATACCTTTTGCATAAGGTTGTAGATGAGCTTTTCATATTTTTTGCTCCTACTCGGAAAAATCTGCAGAAAATTGCAGGTTACTGTGCAGGCATTTATGCATTCACGTTCGCGTGGCATGGGCCGTGATCGCGAAGTCCAGGCAGGTCAAAGCATCACGATCGCGTGACTGGGCATCACGTTCACGTAGTCCAGGATTCTTGAGCTTCGCGATCGCGTTCCTGGAGGTCGCATTCGCGTGGGAGTGTGAGGAAATGCATCGCGTTTGCGTGAGGGGCATCGCGGACGCGTAGAAGGAAGTCTGGGCGGCTGGGAGTTAGAGCATCCCGAACGCGTGGTAGGCGTCGTGTTCGCTAAGAGTAAACTAGAGCTGAGCATCGCGAACGCGTGAGAGGTCACGCGAACGCATAGAACAAAAACGTTGTTAGTGAATTAAAAATTACAGAACAGAGAGTTCGCGGGTTCATTCACCCAAAACACAATTTTGAACCCTAGGGAGAAGAAAACACGAGGAAAACACTGGGATTTCACTGAGAATTCATCGGAGGTAAGATTCTTGACTCAATAACATAATTCGATGGTAGATTTAACATCAATCTTCATGAATTTGGGTAGAAATTATGAAGAATTGTGGCCTAGGCATTGAAAACGAGATTTTGAGTTTTGAAAGGCCATTCGAACTCCGATTTCGTCAAATTTTATATGCACGGACTCGTGGCGAGATGAGGATTGCATTGGTATAATTTTCTGAATTTTTCGGACAGCGGGCCCGGGGTCGGGTTTTTACCAACTTACCGTATTTATGAGTTTTTCATGTAAATTGAAATGGGTTGTGTTTCTTTGACCCGTAACTGACATAATTATTGTGATTTGAACAGATTCTACACGCGAGGCAGCGAATTCTAAAGGAAAGGGCATTGCGGACAAGTCTACGACCGGCTAGAGGTGAGTAGTTTGTGTATATGGTAGCCTGAGGGTTCGAAACCCCGGCTTAGCACATTGTGACGCTAGTAGGGCGTGGCTCGTACCCCGTGGCAAGTGCAGGATTGATTGTGATTGGGGATTGAGACTTGGTCCATCCCGGATATGGATAATATGCTATTAGTGATAGAAATACATTGTGTTTGACATATTTGTGGGCTGTAAGCCTTGTTTGGGGTCTTGTGCCGACCTGTAGTATCCTTGGGTGATAGTATTTATGTGATAGCTATACTTGCTTAATCACTGATCTCAGTCCTGGAAATTGAAATCACAGTATTGAAATGCTAAGTCACCGGCTTTCGCAAATTAAATAAAAGTTAGAGTATTTTTCATAAATTATGAACTCGAAACTGGAATTAAGAAAAATGAACTGTTTTGTGACTTATCTGATTATTGTGGACTGAGGATGGATCGGGATACACGTTATAGCGGTGATGTGCATTGCATTGCATCTTTATTTGTTGAATTATTCTGTGGTAACTGTATTGTACTGTTGATGCTAGTTCGTAGGAGATTCGGACTGTAGTTTAGCTTCATATTGTGGTATTCTGTGGATTTCCTACTTTCGGCTGCTTTTATATATTTATTACTCACTGAGTACTTAGTACTCACCCCTACTCCCTGCACCTTTTGTGTGCAGACTCGGGTGCTCAGGAGCAGTAGACATGCATTTCCAGTGTTTGTAGAGTCATACCGAGTTGCTGAGGTAGCTGCCGAAGTTCGTAGAACCTAGCTTCTCCTCCTATTTCCAGTTGTTATTTTATATTCAAACTTGAGTATTTCTATACAGTATTCTCTATTTCTGTTGGGTTTTGTTAGAGGCTCTAGACTTGTGACTCCAGATCTTTGGAAGTGTCAGTTGTTTTCGCACTTCTCAGTATTTTGTTCATTACTATTATTATTGGAGTTCTTTGACTCATATATTCTTTTTGGGATGTCCAAATGGGACTGATAATCATTGTGATAAGTAATTGTTGGTCTGGCTGGCCTAGCTTAATTGTTGGGCGCCATCACGATCGGATTTGGGTCGTGACAAGTTGGTATCAGAGCCTAGGTTACTAGGACTCGCGAGTCATGAGCCGGTTTAGTAGGCTTTCGCGGATCGGTACGTATACGTCCGTATCTATCCTCGGAGGGCTACAGAACTTTAGAGAAAACCTCACTTTTCTTGGATTCATATCGTGCAGTTTATGTTATTGTGAAATTAAACTTTTCCATATTCTATTCTCTCGCAGATGGCGAGGACACGTGCTAGCGGACGTGGCGGACGACCACCATTGGCACCCAGAGGCCGTGGTCGTGGTAGAGGTAGGGCAGCAGTGCCAGCACCTGCTGACCCACCAGCTGACCAGACTCGGGGTCAGATTCCTGCACCAGTGGCCCAGGTTCAGGACCAGGTTCCAGCTGCAGACGCTCCGGCAGCTCAGGTTCAGGCACCGGCAGTGCCCATTGTGATACCGGGTCTTCAGGAGACCTTGGCCCATATCATATCAGTATGCACAGGCTTGGCTCAGGTAGTTGCAGCCTATACTGCAGCATCTTCCTCACAGGCTGGGGGAGGGAATCAGACCCCCGTGGCTCGCACACCCGAGCCGGTGGTACAGGGTATTCAAGCACCTGGGGCAGCTCCATTTCAGCCAGTTGCACCCGTTACACCAGCTCCTGCTCATGTGGTTCCAGTTATGCCCGACGATGAGCAGCGTCGTTTGGAGAGGTTTGAGAGGCTACATCCTCCGGCGTTCAGTGATGCTGAGGGCGAGGACGCCCAGGGTTTTCTTGATAAATGTCTACGTATGCTTCGCACCGCGGGTATTTTGGAGTCCAGCGGTGTTTCTTTCACCACTTTTTGGTTCACAGGTGCAGCATTTCAGTGGTGGGAGGATTTTTAGAGGCGTAGGCCCGTTGGGGCAGCGCCCCTCACTTGGCAGCAATTCTCCACGGTATTTTTGGAGAAGTACGTGCCTCAATCCCAGAGAGAGGAGTTGCATCGTCAGTTTGAGTGGCTGAAGCAGGGAGACATGACGGTTACTCAGTACGAGATGAGATTCACACAGCTGGCCCGTCATGCCATGTGGATGGTTCCTACGGACAGAGAGAGGATCCGAAGATTTATTGATGGCCTTATTTATCCCATACGCATATTGATGACCAGGGAGAGAGCTTCGGCAGTTACCTTTGAGGAGGTGGTTGATGCTGACCGTCACATTAAGACAGATCGCCGCAGAGAGCGTGAGGAGAGAGAGGTTAAGAGGCCTCGTTGCACTGGTAGTTACAGTGGTGCTCTGTCTAGGGGCCAGCCTCAGCATAGCAGGGGTCGTTTATTCAGATCTCACTAGTCAGGACGTACAGAGTCCAGTAGAGTTTCATCAGATCGTGGTCGTCAGGGCCATCAGGGTCATCAGGGTCAGCAGGGTCGTCAACAGAGTCAGCTCGCATTGAGTGCTCTTCCAGCCTAGAGCTCCGCTCCTACTACCTCAGCACAGGATTTATCTGCAGCGAGGGGTCCTCAGCAGCCCCTTCTTCCATCTTTGGTCCGTTGTTTTGAGTGCGGTGACTTGGGCCATATCAAGAGAGTGTGTCCTCAGTGGCTTCGTAGGCGGTCTCAGCAGAGGGATCAGCCCTCGTCTTCTACTCCTGTTTCTTCAGCGCCAGCACAGTCGGCTAGGACTGGTGGCTAGGTATCTATAGGTCGCCCTAGGGGCGAGGATCGTACTGGTGGAGGCCAGGCTCATTTTTATGCTCTTCCGGATATGAAGGATGCTAGTGCTTTAGATGCGGTCATTTCAGGTATTATCTTAGTCTGCCACATGGATGTTTCTGTCTTATTTGACCCCGGATCCACCTATTCCTATGTTTCTACTTATTTTGCACATCACTTGGGTATGACCCGTGGTATTCTTGCTTTGCCCGTACATATGTCTACCCCGGTGGGGGATACTGTTATTGTGGATCAGGTATATCGATCCTGTCTTATTACTATTGGGGGTCTGGAGACCCGAGTTGATTTATTACTACTGGGCATGGTAGATTTCGATGTGATTCTAGGCATGGATTGGCTATCTCCTTACCATGCAATTATGGACTGTCATGCCAAGATAGTCACACTAGCTATTCCAGGTAATCCGAGGATCGAGTGGCGTGGCTTGACTGATTATGTGTCCGACAGGGCGATTTCTTATATAAAGGCCCAACGAATGATTGGCAAGGGTTGTTTATCTTATTTGGCCTTCATTAGAAATGTTGAGGCTGAGACACCCAGTCTTGATTCGGTCCCCATTGTGAGGGAGTTTCCGGATGTATTTCCAGCAGACCTGCCGGGCATGCCGCCTGACAGGGATATTGACTTTGGTATTGACTTGGTGCCGGGCACTCAGCCCATTTCTATTCCTCCTTATCGCATGGCACCGGCGGAGTTAAAAGAATTGAAAGAACAGCTTCAGGAACTCTTAGATAAGGGTTTCATTCATCCAAGTGTGTCACCTTGGGGTGCACCGGTGTTGTTCGTGAAGAAGAAAGATGGCACAATGAGAATGTGCATTGATTACAGGCAGCTGAACAAGGTAACAGTGAAGAATAAGTACCCATTGCCTCGTATTGAGGACCTATTTGATCGGCTCCAGGGAGCTAGTGTATTTTCTAAGATTGATCTTCGATTGGACTATCATCAGTTGAAGATCAGGGACTTAGATATTATGAAGACAGCGTTCAGAACGTGATATGGGCACTACGAGTTCCTGGTGATGTCTTTCGGGCTGACTAATGCCCCGGCTGCATTCATGCACTTGATGAATAGCGTATTTAGGCCGTATCTTGATTCTTTTGTGATTGTGTTTATTGATGATATTCTAGTGTATTCACGCAGCCAGGAGGAGCATGCACAACACTTGAGGGTGGTATTGCAGAGGTTGAGAGAAGAGAAGCTTTATGCAAAATTCACTAAGTGTGAGTTCTGGCTTGATACTGTCGGTTTTCTGGGACATGTAGTGTCCGGTGATGGTATTCGGGTTGATCCACAGAAGGTCGAGGCAGTGCAGAATTGGCCCAGACCTTCCTCAGCTACAGAGATTCGGAGTTTTCTCGGCTTGGCAGGCTATTATCGCCGGTTTGTTCGGGGTTTCTCATCTATTGCTTCACCGTTGACTAAGTTGACACAGAAGAATGCTCCATTTGTGTGGTCTGATGAATGTGAGGAGAGCTTCCAGAAGCTCAAGGAGGCTTTGACCACAAATCCGGTACTTGTGTTTCCATCGGCCTCAGGGTCATATACGGTTTATTGTGATGCTTTTAGAGTTGGGCTCGGTTGTGTGTTGATGCAGGAGGGTAGAGTTATTGCATATGCTTCTCGTCAGCTAAAGCCCCACGAGAAGAACTACCCTGTTCATGATTTGGAGTTAGCTGCTATTGTTCATGCCTTGATGATTTGGAGGCATTACCTATATGGTGTATCTTGTGATGTGTATACAGACCACCGCAGCCTTCAGCATTTGTTTAAGCAGAAAGATCTAAATTTGCGCCAGCGGAGATGGCTTGAATTGCTTAAAGACTATGATATTACTATTTTGTACCATCCCGGGAAAGCCAATGTAGTGGTTGATGCTTTGAGCCGGAAGGCTATTAGTATGGGCAGCTTGGCATATATTCCAGTTGGGGAGAGACCCCTTGCAGTTGATGTTCAGGCGTTAGCTAATCAGATGGTGAGGCTGGATATTTCTGAGCCTAGTCGGGTGATGGCTTGTGTAGTAGCTCATTCTTCTTTATATGATAGTATCCGAGAGCGCCAGTATGATGATCCACACTTACTTGTCCTTAAGGACAGAGTTCAGCATGATGATGCCAGAGATGTCACTATTGATAGTGATGGTGTATTGCGGATGTAGGACCGGATATACGTGCCCAATGTTGACGGCCTTCGTGAGCTGATATTGGAAGAGGCCCACAGCTCACGGTATTCTATTCATCCAGGATCTGCGAAGATGTATCGGGATTTGAAGTAGCATTATTGGTGGAGAAAGATGAAGAAAGATATTGTGATCCATGTGGCTCGGTGTCTAAACTGTTAGCAGGTCAAGTATGAGCATCAGAGACCTGGTGGTGTATTTCAGCGTATTGATATTCCTGAGTGGAAGTGGGAAAGGATTACTATGGACTTTGTTAGTGGACTCCCTCGGACAGCGAGGAAGTTTGATTCGGTTTGGGTGGTGGTGGATAGGTTGACCAAGTCAGCTCACTTCATCCCAGTGTGTACTACTTATTCCTCAGAGCGGTTGGCAGAGATATTCATCCGTGAGATAGTGAGATTGCATGGAGTTCCCATTTCTATTATATCGGACAGAGGTACTCAGTTCACATCCCAGTTCTGGAGGACATTTCAGCGAGAGTTGGGTTCACAGGTAGAGTTGAGCACAACATTTCATCCACAGACGGATGGGCAGTCTAAGCGTACTATTCAGATATTGGAGGACATGTTGCGTGCTTGTGTTATTGACTTCGGTGGTTCATGGGCTGATTACTTGCCTCTTGCGGAGTTTGCTTATAATAATAGCTATCAGTCCAGCATTCAGATGGCACCGTATGAAGCTTTATATAGGAGGCGGCGTAGGTCTCCAATCGGTTGGTTTGAGCCCGGCGAGGCTAGGTTGTTGGGGACAGAGTTAGTCCAAGATGCCTTAGACAAGGTGAAGGTGATTCAGGAGAGACTACGCACAGCTCAGTCGCGTCGGAAGAGTTATGCGGACCGGAAGGTCCAAGATGTGTCTTATTCAGTAGGTGAGAAGGTGTTGCTGAAGGTTTCGCCTATGAAGGGCATTATGAGGTTTGGGAAGAAAGGGAAGTTGAGTCCAAGGTTTATTGGACCTTTTGAGGTGCTTAGGAAAGTTGGGGAGGTGGCCTATATGCTTGCTTTGCCACCCAGTTTGTCAGGAGTTCACCCGGTGTTCCATGTATCCATTCTCCGGAAGTATGTCGGAGACCTGTCTCATGTGTTAGACTTCAGCACGATACAGTTAGATGAGGACTTGACCTATGATGTGGAGCCGGTAGCCATTTTGGGTCGACAGGTTCGTAAGCTGAGATCCAATGACATAGCTTCAGTGAAAGTGCAGTGGAGAGGTCGTCCCGTGGAGGAAGCAACTTGGGAGACCGAGCAGGAGATGCGGAGCAGATATCCACACTTATTTGATACTCCGGGTATGTTTCTTAACCCGCTCGCGGACGAGCGTTTGTTTAAGTTGGGGAGAATGTAATGACCCGGCCCGTCGTTACGGGAATTACCACCCCGTTACCATGCATTTTCATATTTTATGCTTTTATATCAGTATTAGAGTATATCGGGTGAGTTAGGAGTGATTCGGGCTAAAAATGAGGCAAATAGCATGTTTGAAGGAAGCTTGAATATGAGAAGTCAACCTAGAGTTGACTATTGAGTTAGAGTGCTCGGAATCGAATTCTGATGATTCGACTAGTTTCGGGTGATCATTTATGACTTAGGAGAGCAATCAGAATCAAATTCGGAGGTCCGGTGTAGTTTTAGGCTTGAATTGGCGAAGGTTGAATTTTGGTGAAAATCGGATGGTAGGTGTGATTTTGATCCGGGAGTCGGAATGGAATTCCGACAATTTCTGTAGCTTTGTTATGTGATTTTGGATATGTCTGCAAATTTTCAGGTTATTCGGACATCGTTTGATCGGGTTTTAGATTGGATGTTAGTTTTGAAAGTTTTGAAGAAACTTAGGCTTGAATCCGTGTAAAAATGGTGATTTTGATGTTTAGGATAGTGTTTTTATTGTTGGAACAATTCCTTATCATGTTTTGGAGTATGGTGGTGGTTTTCGTTGGGGTCCCGGGGGCCTCGGGATGAATTCGGACCATCAACCGGGCATTTTGAACTTTGCAACATCTGCAGAAAATTGCAGGTTACTGTGCAGGCATTTAAGCCTTCGCGTGGCATGGGCCGCGATCGCGAAGGCCAGGCGGGTCAAAGCATTGCAATCGCGTGACTGGGCATCGCGTTCGCGTAGGCCAGGATTCTTGAGCTTCGCGATCGCGTTCCCGGAGGTCGCATTCGCGTGGGAGCGTGAGGAAGTGCATCGCGTTCGCGTGAGGGGCATCGCGAACGCGTAGAAGGACGTCTGGGCGGCTCGGAGTTCGAGCATCGCGAACGCGTGGCAGGCGTCGCATTCGCGAAGAGTAAACTGGAGCCGAGCATCGCGAATGCGTGAGAGGACACGTGAACGCGTAGAACAAAAATGTTGTCAGTGAATTAAAAATTACAGAACAGAGAGCTCGCCGGTTCATTCACCCAAAACACAATTTTGAACCCTAGAGAGAAGAAAACACGAGGAAAACACTGGGATTTCATCGGGAATTCATCGGTGGTAAGATTCTTGACTCAAAAACATAATTCTATGGTAGATTTAACATTAATCTTCATGAATTTGGGTAGAAATTGTGAAGAATTATGGCCTAGGCATTGAAAACGAGATTTTGAGTTTTGAAAGGCCATTCGAACTCCGATTTCGACAAATTTTATATGCACAGACTCGTGGCGAGACGAGGATCGCATTGGTATAATTTTCTGAATTTTTCGGACAGCGGGCCCGGGGTCGAGTTTTTACCAACTTAGTATATTTATGAGTTTTTCATGTAAATTGAAATGGGTTATGTTTCTTTGACCCGTAACTGACATAATTATTGTGGTTTGAATAGATTCACACGCGAGGCAGCGAATTCTAAAGAAAAGGCATTGTGGACGAGTCTACGACCGGCTAGAGGTGAGTAGTTTGTGTATATGGTAGCATGAGGGTTTGAAACCTCGGCTTAGCATATTGTGACGCTAGTAGGGCACGGCTCGCACCCCGTGGAAGGTGCGTGATTGATTGTGACTGGGGATTGAGACTTGGTCCATCCCGGATATGGATAATATGCTATTAGTGATAGAAATACACTGTGTTTGACATATTTGTGGGCTGTAAGCCTTGTTTGGGGCCTTGTGCTAACCTGTAGTATCCTTAGGGGATAGTATTTATGTGATAGCTATACCTGCTGAATCACTGATCTCGGTCCTGGAATTGAAATCACAGTATTGAAATGCTAAGTCACCGGTTTTTTGCAAATTAAATAAAAGTTAAAGTATTTTTCATAAATTATGAACTGGAAACTGGAATTAAGAAAAATGAACTGTTTGTGACTTATCTGATTATTATGGACTGAGGATGGATCGGGCTGCACGCCGCAGCGGTTATTATGATATGAGGATCGGGGCTGCACGCCGCATCGGTATTTGCGCTTGGGCTGTAGGAGCCCCTCCGGAGTCTGTACACACCCTAGTGAGCGCCGTCAACGTTAAATGGATCGGGCTACACGCCGTAGCGGTTATGTGCATTGCATTGCATCTTTATTTGTTGAATTACTCTGTGGTAGCTGTATTGTACTGTTGATGCTAGTTCGTAGGAGATTCGGACTGTAGTTTAGCTTCATATTGTGGTATTCTGTGGATTTCCTACTTTCAGCTGCTTCTATATATTTATTACTCACTGAGTACTTAGTACTCACCCTTACTCCCTGCACCTTTTGTGTGCAGACTCAGGTACTCAGGAGCAGTAGACAGGCATTTCCAGTGTTTGCAGAGTCATACCGAGTTGTTGAGGTAGCTGCCGACGTTCGCAGAGCCTAGCTTCTCCTCCTCTTTTCAGTTGTTATTTTATATTCGGACTTGAGTATTTCTATACAGTATTCTCTATTTCTGTTGGGTTTTGTTAGAGGCTCTAGACTTGTGACTCCAGATCTTTGAGAGTGTCGGTTGTTTTCGCACTTCTCAGTATTTTGTTCATTATTATTATTATTGGAGTTCTTTGACTCATATATTCTTCTTGGGATGTCCAAATGGGACTGATAATCGTTGTGATAAGTAATTATTGGTCTGGCTGGCCTAGCTTAATTGTTGGGCGCCATTACGACCGGATTTGGGTCGTGACGATGACATTGTATACTTCAGAGCGGTTGGCTTAGATTTACATCCGGAAGATTATCCTCCTACACGACATGACTATTTCTATCATTTTTTATCGTGACAAGAAATTCACATCATATTTCATCTTCAGATAGACAAACAGTCCAAGCGCACTATTCATATATTGGAGGACATGTACAAGGCATGCTTTATGGATTTTGCAGGCTAGTGGGACCAATTTTTACCTCTAGTAGAGTTCGCCTACATGAACAACTATCAGTTAAGCATCCATATGGCTCTGTAAGAGGCAGTATATGGGAGGTGATGTCATTCACTGGTTGGTTGGTTTGAGCCCGGTGAAGCTAGATTATTAGACACTAATTTGGTCAGTGATGCTTTAGAAAAGCTTAAAGGAATTTAGGAGCGACTTCGTATAGCTCAGTCCAGGTAACAGAGTTATGCGGACCGGAAGGTTCGAGATATAGCTTAAAAGGCAGTGATAAGGTCTTCCTCTGAGTGTCGTCTATGATGAGCATGATGCAGTTTAAGAAGAAGGTCATGTTGATCTCGATGTTTATTGGCCCGTTTGAGATCTTGGAAAGAGTTGGGGAGTTTGTTTATAGGCTTGCATTGCCTTTTATCCTAGTAGGGGTACATTCGGTATTTCATGTTTTCATTCTTCGGAAGTACCATAAGGATAGGTCACATGTTTTATACTTCAACATGGTGCATCTTGATGATAATTTGACCTATGATGAAGAGACAATGGTTGTTCTTGACCGGCAGGTTCAAAAGTTGAGGTATAAGATTTTTTATCAGTGAAAGTTTAATGGAGAGGTCAATCGATTGAGGAGTCTACGTGGTAGTCCGAGTATGATATGCGGAAACAATACCTACACTTTTTTACCATTCCATCTATATTTCTATGTCCGTTCATGGACGAACGCTTCTTTTAGAGGTGGAGAATTTGATGACCCGATAGGTCATTTTAAGTACTAGCCTCTATTTTTATGTTTACATACCTCCCATAGCTTTATTTGATTTTTATTGACTTGCATTCATGGTCCGTTTCACTTTTCAAAAATTTTGAAGAAAAAGTGATTTTTTCATTTAAAATAAGCTTTTACATGAAATTTTGTAGAAATAATATTTTTTGACTTAAAATAAGGTTTGGGTTGACCACGATCAACCTTCTTAGTAAACGATATAGGATCGGCATTTGACGATTCCGTTAGGTTTGTATGATATTTTTGGACTTGTACGGACGCTTTATTGGGGTCCCGAGTGACCCGAAGATTGTGAAAAATGAGTTTTAAGTGGGAATCCAGAGTTTTGATGACTGATTCTTGTTATTTGTTATTATTTAGCGAGAAAGTTTGTATGATATTGTTACACATGTGTGCATGTTCGGTTTGGAGCCCGAGGGGTTCATGTGAGTTTCGCATGCAATATGTACTGATTCAGAATAACTGGTGAAGTTTTGTTCCTGGTGTTGAACTGCAAGTCTCACATTTGCGAGGACCTAATCGTAAATGCGAGTTTTACTTTTGCAAATTTGAGCTTGCATTTGCGATAATTGGTCGGGTAGGGCAAATCTTTGCATTTGTGATGCATCAATCGCTTTTGTCCTTAGGTACTAGGATAGGTAGATTCGCAAATGCAAATCTTTGACCACATTTGAGATGGAAGGGGTCCACACAAATGTAAGGCTATTGTCGCATTTGCAATTTATGTGGGTTGGGGCATTTTTCGAATTTGTGATCAGTCTTTTGCCTTTACGATACTTGCAACTATGTAAAAGATGGGAAAGTGAGGACTTAGCTCATTTTACATTATTTATCAACTCATGACTCCATATAAGTGATTTCTTGAGAGTCTTTTCTTCCCAAGTTCATTGGTAATCACATTTAACTAGTTTTAAATCAATTTTAACTATATTTTATGAATTTTTAACATCAAATATTTGAATTTAAAGGTAGAACTTAGGGTTTTTAGGTATAATTAAGGGATTTTGTGAATGTGAGATTTAAATCTCAAATTGAGGTCAGATTTTGAAATAAATCACATAACCTGTCTTGGGGGTGAAAAGGTAATCAACTTTATTTTTGAATTTTGGTTTTGAACAAAGCGGGCCAGGGGTTAACTTCTCCAAATATGATAAAAAAAAAAATTGAACCTTTTTCCTTCATGGGTAGTTTTTAGAGCTTATTTTGGATTATTTGAATAATATTTGGCTAGATTCAGTTGGTTTAGAGGCTTGTTCTAAGGAAAGACGTGATTGATTGTTGATTTGATTTCGAAAAGAGGTAGGTGTCATATTTAACTTTGACTTGAGGAAATTAGAACTTGTTTGGTCTATTTGCTACCTGAATTTCTTGTAGGGAACGACGTATATGTAAGGTGATGAGTATATATATATATATATATATATATATATATATATATATATATATTAAAGCATGTGGGGTGACTTATTTAGTTTTATGTCATTATTTATTCCATGCTATATCTCGTTAAATGCTTTGATAGCTGCATGTCCTTACTTGTTATGCCTGCCTTATTTGCTATACGTCATTTAGTTGTTACCTATTTCTGCTTATTCATTCCTCGGTCAATATCTGATTACCTGTTATATGCTCATATATGTATTAATTGAATATCTTCATTGTTTCATGACTTTAGTTGCCTTTATTGTCTTTAACTTACTTATTTCACTTCATTATATTATCCGATTATGTGATTCCCTTGGCTATTCTTATATTAATAATTTATCGAGGTTTGTGAATATGAGACGTTGGTTGTTTTTTGTTTGTACTTGTAGTTATTTAGTGTTTTATACACTTTAATACCTTTTGTGTTGGGATTTTAGATTTGGTTATGTTAAATTGTTAATGATGGTGAACTAATATTGGGAAAGGGTTGCACGCCGCAACAGAAAGGAAATAAATTGATAAAGGAGATGGGTTGCACGCTGCAACATATATTGATATGTTATTGGGTTCGAATTGCACACCACATGAGATATTGGTATGGTATTGGGATTAGGTTGCACACCACAACATATTGAACTGATATTGGGATCAGATTGTGTACCACAACGGGGTATGATGTGTCATAACTATTTGTAGCTCTAGTTTTCTATTTCTATATTGTGATATGAGGACTATGAAATGACGTTATTTTGGGGCCCTCTGTTAGTTGACATTCGGGTCCCGATCTTATGTGTTTATTCGTTTTCTCCTTATTTATGTTGTCTTCTATTTATTTATCTGAACACATTTATAGTGAGTATTTTGTCATCGCCTCATTACTACTTTTTCGAGTTTAAGTTTGGCACATATGGAGTACATGGTATTGTCCCATAGTCCAACTCATGTACCAATCCGAAGGATCTCCCGGGATATCGTCCCGTAGTCCAACCATCAATGTGCAGGGGGATCTATCGGGAATCTAACCTGCAGTCCAAAAGTAAAAGTGCAGGGGTATCTACCAAAAATCGAACCCGTAGTCCCAAAGTAAACAAACAAGGGGAGGGGGGGAGCTACCGGAACCCCACATCCGTAGCCCCAAAATAAATGTGCAATCACAACCAGAAGATACCAAGGAATGAAGTACAAAAGACAAGCAACGGATATTACTAGCCTAGTATGCTTCACCTAGTACAGTCAAGGCAGCTTAAGAAATTAGGCAGGTTAAATCAACTAAACATGCTTTCCTAATCTAACATGTGTTATAATTGCAAGTAGAACAAAATAAATATGAAAGAAACTCAATCTCGATATCTTAGGTAAAAATCAGATTTTCAACAATTGACTCAAGTACGCGTTCGTCACCTCGCGTACAAGGCACTCAAAATACCAAATACATATCCCAATGGAAAAAAGTCTCCCACATAAGGTTAGACAAGCCACTTACCTCGAATCGGTTCCAAAATCAACTTGAAACCACACTTTTGCCATGAGTATCCGACTCCAAATGGCCAAAATCTATTCAATTTAATTACACATTATAATTAACATTGCAAACAACTGGTTTTGCTATTTAATTCAAGGCTGTGACGTGAAATAAGGTGAAATAACCAAAATGCCCTTCGGTCCAATGCCTCGGAATCGAATAATTTTCATATTTTCAGAACCATCGTACACTCGTGAGTCTAACTATATAAAAATCTTCCAAATCGGAGGTCAAATGCTCACTCAAAACTCAATGGATTAGCCTATGAAGTTTTACCCAATTTCTTCTAATTTTGATCCCAAATTCCAATTTTAATGATAGATTTAGCTACAAAATGATGGAATATAACTAGAAGGGATCAATGAAACGTTATCCAATAATCTTCTCTTCAAATCCCTCTGAAAATCGCCATTTCCCGAGCTCAATGTGATTTTTCTAACTTATGAAATCAAACCCTCGTGTTTTCTATACTTGCAAAGGCATTTCCGCTTCTGCGTTCCCGCCTATGTGAAAAATGAGTCACTTCTATGACTTTCATTAAAGATCCAATGTCTGCTTCTGCGGACCATTAACCGCTTATGCGGTTCCGCTTCTACAAAATTCTAGCCGTTTCTGCGGTTCTGATAAAAATTCCAAGTTCCGCATCTGCGGTTCCTTTCTCACAGATGCGAGGCCGCTCCAGCGAAAATTTCTTCCGCATCTGCGATACCTAAAAACTCTGCCTAAACCTGCTTCTGCGATGGCAATGCTGCTTCTGCGGTTCCCAAGCCGCAGAAGCACAAATACCAGAAGAGGAAAAACTTCAGCTGCTGTAACACTTCAAAATTTCTCTGTTAACCACCTGAAATCATCCAGAGGCCCCCGGAACCTCAACCAAAATCACCAATACCGAATACCACATTCAAACTTGTACCAATCCTTAAACCACCTAAAACAACATCGGAAACTCGATTAAATCATGGATTTGAGCCAAAGAACTTTAAATTTCATCAAAATACACTTTCGATCAATAACCTAACCAAAACACGTCTGAATGGACTGAAACTTTTCACACACGTTCCAAATAACATGATGGAGCTATTGCTCATTTCGGAATTCTAATCCGACCCTCAGATAAAAAACTCACTATCGTACTAGTAACTTCAAAAACTCAAACTTCGGTATTTCAAGCCTAAATGAGCTACGGACTTCCAAAATACATTCCGAAAACGCTCCCAAATCCGAAATCACCTATTGGAGTTAAGAAACCATCACATTTCCATTCCGAGGCCTTCTTCATTCTATTCTGACTACGGACCACTTTTCAACACTTATGCTCTCTTTTAAGGACTAAGTGTCCCAAAACTCTCTGAAACCCAACACCGAACATCCCGGCAAACCAGAATAGTAGAAATGACCTCAGGGGAAGCTGTTAATAATGGATCGGGGGGTTAATTCTTAAGACGACCGGTCGGGTCATCACAGTACGATACATAATAATTAGGCGGGTAACATATATATATATATATATATATATATATATATATATATATATATATATATATATATATATATATATATATATATGATTCAACAAAGAAACACTTATATCACTTCCGAGATTAAACAAAATTACTATTTTGCTTTGCAAACACGCGTGGCAAGTTCTAGATATCAATTGCAATGCACAAAATAACACAAAAATCTCACACACACATGTCACATAACTCACTCAGGATTGGCCTCATCAAGACACTCTAGTCAATGCAGTTAAGCAAAGTTAAGATCATACAATTTAAGGTACTTATACAAGAAACAAAAATTAAACTTAAGCGTCACAACCAAAGTACTCACTATTCTCAAGGCATAACAAAGTCAAGAGATATTGTTTCAATTCAATTCATAGCACAACGACTCCTATTCCTAAAAACATAAAACTAACTACACCTGGTTCAAATAAAATCCTTGGAAAAGTACCGGGGTGCAAAGAAAAACCAAAGGGTAATTACTACACTACCTACAAAAAAATTATCCTTTTTCTTTAGACTTAAATCCCACAAGAAAACTATCTAGGAGATCCATCGTCGGAAAAAGTCCATTTTTTCTACTTTTTTTTTCTTATGAGCTACTAAAATACTACACAACTACAAAAACAAAAATACGAAGTTAATCACTACTACTAATCATCTAGATAAATTATCAAACCCAACACTTAAAGTGTTGCAGTATCCCCAATTCACAAACAAACAAAACAATAACGAGGGTGGACAAGAAACTCCCTGAAAGGCCAAAGGCCAAATAAATAGCGGCTTCCGGGATACTCAGACTTCCCTAGGCATGGTCCTTTGTGTGGGCATCCCACGCTTAGTTCTTACCATCTAGCTCGCTTTTGTAATCTTCCAATGGCTTTTCTTCCTATGCTTATATCATACAAAATAAAAACAAACACTACACAAATAATATAATAAAAACAAAAATAAAAGAAAATAGTCTCGCTGGGTTACCTCCCAACAAGCGCCTGATTTAATATCGCGGCATGACTTGAACCACTTTTTACCTCCACCTTGAACTTATAAATTGTACCCCTAACAGGGCATCCGGTGTGTGGCTATACTTCTTTGGTGGGGATACAAAAATAAACAGGCCTAGTAATAAAATTTTCACTCTATACTTCTCGGCCTTTATATGAGGATAGTAATTTTTTCTCTCTGGCACGATAAATCCAAGAATGTAAGCAGTTTCTTCCCCTTCTATTGACTCCTCTTAAGGCTTAGATGACTCTATTTCCATGTCATCATCTAAACACAATGTCGAAAAATATTTAGAATGAGGACCAGCATGCCCCAACTTTGGAATTGTATTACTATTTACATTCTCATATTTACGTGCACTAGAGTCTTCGAATATAAGATTATCTACTCCCTCATATGACTCTAAAACGCTCTTCCCAACATTGACATCCTCAAGAAAAATATGATCTAATGATTAATATTCTCGTTTTAGCTCCTCAACTTGGTCTAGAATATTTTTTTCAGCTTTACACAACTCATTATTAACTTGTTGGGCATTACACGTATCAACCATTTCACTCAAATCTTCATCTAATTTGCATACAATCAAGCCAAACTTGTCAATTTCTTATGCAAGATCAACTCTCTCCTTAGACTAGTCATCACCAATGTTGTTAATAAACAAAGTCATTTTGTATCTTCCCTTAATTGATAATATTCGTCGAAATACCAACCCTTAGTCCCATATTCAAATTCAGACTCCCAAGAGGTCAGGTCATACAAGCAGAAAAAGACGGGCCATAAAAGCCTTCCATCAACTAAGCGTCATCATCAACAACTTTAACTCCAGATATTTCATCCCCATATGTCATGTTGAGAGAACTATGAACACAGTAAAAGACAAATAAAATTGTTAAAAATAAAAATATTTACAAAAAGAAAAAATAAACAAAAGCTAAAAAGATAAGAGTAAAAGTCTAATATAGAAAAATAAAAACATAAAAAAATTAAAAACTTGAATAGAAATCAATTAAAAGCTAAACATAGATAAACAATCAATAACTAAGTCCCCGGCAACGGTACCAAAAACCTCATTGGTTCCCTAAGTACACGCAAGTATACGTGGTCGTCAAGTCATAAAGTGACTCGAAAGTCAAATGTCAAACCCACAGAGACTTAGATTAACTGTTAACTAAGCAAACTAAAATCAATTTCATGTCCAAGATGATCAAAAGTTTAACTTTTCTATTGCAACTAATATTGTAAGTTTTAAACATGTAACCAAGGGAGATATATATTCCCGGATTGTGGTCGATTTATCAACCCAATTGAGTTCGTAACTATAACTGTCAATCCAAATTATATATGATTGCTAGTTGACCGGATCATTTATATAAATAGCATGTTCCCACAATACTATCTGTCTCTCCATAGTATATCAACCCTGTATTCCTATGGTCTATCATGAACGAATATAATACACTATTCAACTAAGCAAGATTGTTAGGTATATTCCTATCCTAACCGCAAAATCTTTTCCCGATCCACGGGTTCAAAAACAAGCTCTCTCTAATTCTACTCTAAGCTAAACACGGCTTTCCCAAGCATATTACAGATAGTAAATAGAACTCAACTGCTGGCCAATCAATTAAGCAATCATGCACATAATTAGAGAAACAACCAAAGATGATGACTCAAATTAATGGTAATATAATTATTAAACTTCAATATTCATGACAACCACAATACTAGAATTTGAAGTTCAGCTCCACACAAACATGGTAGCAAAATAACAATTCATCCAAAGAAACATAAAGATTACTAAGTTTGATGGAAGAAAGATGGAATCTGATGAATTCAAGCCTCCACGGCTGCTCCGTGCTCTTTCTTGGTCTATATTATTTCCAAAGTCCGAAAAAATATTTTTCCATATTTTTGTACCAAGTTGGGTTGGGCCTAGACGAAACCTCCCTTTCCTAGCAGAAATAGGAAAACTTGCAAACTTATTGCTTTTCATGCGTCACTCTAGTGCTTTTTCCTGTCAGGCAAAAAAAAATAGTTTCTTAACTTTGGAAATTACTAACATAAAATTACACTAATGCCTCGCACTATGCATCGCATAGTGCCTCACACTAATGCATTTCTCCAGCAGTTGCTTCTTCCTTGAATTTTGATGTCCTGAATCGATCCTCGACCCCCCAACGCGATCTTGGCTTAATACTTTGGGCTTTTACTTAGACTTCAAATCTCTAAATAGATCAAATTCATTCTATAATATCTACATAGTTCACAATCACAACTACAAGGCATAACACACGTAATTAGTGAAAAATACTAGTGATTAAAGCTCAGACTCAATTAAAGTGTAGCAAATTCGAGTATAATAAGAGACTAAAGTATATCATTATAGCCTACCATCATAGATCCTAGTATTGGCCCTAGTAGCTTTTAAAGGAGATTGCTCCGATCAGATCTATCTAGGAGACTTGAGGTAGAGCCTGCACAATGTTCACAGTCCTAGAAGTCCCCTTTTGTCTTATTTTTACTTTTTTTTTAAATCTCTTTTGGAACAATTATATTTCATTTCAGATTTTATTTGTAGTATTCTAGTTTTTCATGTACTTGTGACTCTGAATTTCTGGGATTAGTATAGACCTTATTACTTATGGATTTATATATGTAATTAAGAATATTTTAATTGTTAATTATTAATGTTCTAGTTTTAGATTGTTAAAATTAGTTACTTCTTTAGCTAATGTTGCTTGCTTAGCAAGTGGACGTTAGGCGCCATTGATAAGTAGGGATTTTGACCACTTATTTGCACCCTTTTACTTTTGTTTTAGTCCAAAAATGCTTAAAGGTTTTCCCGAGAACTGATAAAATGTGCTTACTTGTAGATTATTAAAAAATGAGCCAAATAGGTGAAAGTCAACTCAAGAAGGAGTAATTTTAGACAAGGACTAAAATAAAGAAAAAAGAGCAAAGTGCAATATTTTGTGCGGCCGCAGACCATGTAGGAACCTCTGACAGATTCCCTTTGCCAAGTGCGGACCGCATAATTATTTTGTGGTCACAAATGTTGAGGTTCATAGAGATGGGATTTTGGTCCCTGAAGAAGTGCGGATCGCAACATTATTCTGCAGTCGCAGAATTCTAAAGTGCAGCCACACTTAGCAAATGTGCGGTCCACAGAAATCTCTCATGTCAAAGATCAAGCTCAAAAGGGCGGTCACACTCGTAAATGTGCGGTCCACAGAATATGAAGAAATTCGGCCGCAACCCAGAATTTTACAGCCATGGAGGTCCTTCCTGTCAAGTCAACATCAAAGTGCGGACCGCACACAGAATTGTACGGCTGCAGAACCTCAGCAGGGGAATTTTATCCAATAATTTTAGTTGTGTATAAATAGTCTTTTCTTTGGCAAATTAGGTTACATTTGAACACTAGAAAATAGATAGCCATTTTTCTTTACTGTTTTGGGTAACTTTGTAATAGTTTATCATTTTAATATTGGATTTTCTTCCATTTTTCATCTATTATGAGTTTAATCTTATTTTCTTATTTAGTTTCTTCAATTTTCTCTATGAGTAGCTAAATTCTTAGCTAGGATTGTGACTCAACCCTAAAGTGGGTACCTAATGGGTGCTTGATTTGGGGGCTTGTTTGTGATTGGGTGAGTGATATTTAACATAGTTCTTGATTAAATTTAAGAATTAATGGTTGCAAATATTGATTCATGCCTAAATGACTTAGTCTCTACTTGAGAAAGAGAGACTAAGTCTAGAAAAACTTGGCTAACAAGGAATTGGGTTGAACTCAAGAAATTGATAGCCCCAAAGAAATGGTTGGATCTAGAGATAGTAAGACCCGCTTGAGCATCTATCACTTGTTTTGTGAATTACGCAGGCAAAACCATTCTAACCTACCGATAGGTATCAAGTGGGTAAATGCGTGTGATTGCTATATTATACCCCGACCAATCAAACTTCCCTAAAACCCAGAATTCGTTAGGTAACGACCTAGGTGGAAGTCACGACCCTAGATCTTTTACAAACCTGGAAAACTTTAACATCAAAAATGTTGTTCTCTAGCTTTTCGTTTACGAACATTAGCATAAAATTTAGAAGTAGGTAGAAAGAACCAAACATGTGAAAGTGCATTTTCGGGCATATCATACACTTAGTCTACATATATATCTAATCCAATATAAGCTATCTATGGAAATGACCATGACTCACGCTGGGTAATTATAATTGCATCGACTTCTTCACAATCCCAATCAGTGGTGTGAATTTAGGTGACATCAATTTTTGGCGCCGTTGCCGGAGAGCTAAAAATAGATTTAGCTATATATTTGATTTTGTGTGTGATTTGTCTTCTTTTCCTTCTAGATTACTAATATTTTTGTGAAACAATTGTAGGTGATACAATGGCTCTCAACAACAATGATCCTCTTGGAGACGTGCCATTGGGGGATGACGTGGAAAATGACCAAGTTGATGGGGTTCCTCTTGAATGTCAAGCAAATTGACGAGGCCGCCCGCCTCAAGACAATGTTCCCATTCCACCCCCACCTCCTATAGGAGCGGTGCCGTATAGGTTATTTCCAAATGAAGGATACACAAGTGCCATAGTCCCGCCCCTTATTAAGGTGAGAAATTTTCAAATCACAAATGTTATGCTTATGTTGTTGGAACAACGGGGTTCTTCTCCCAGGCTCCGAATCAAAACTCGTACAAACACTTGAAAGGATTTGTTGACACTTGATGGGGGAGTAAACAGACAAACGTCTCCGATGATGGTTTAAGATTGAGGCTATTCCATTTCTCTCTAAGGGGAAAGGCTTTGGATTGGTTATAGAGGTTTCCAAATCATTCTATCCGTACATGGGATGAATTGGCCGAGAAAATCATTTCCAAGTTCTTTTCTCCCGAGCATATGGCAACTCTTAGAGATGAGATTCTAGCTTTCAAACAAGAACCCAATGAGCGTTTGCATGAGATATGGGAAAAGTACCGTACTATGGTGAAACTGTGCCCGAACAATGATATGACGGAGGCTATGATTCGACAATCTTTCTATAGAGGTATCAATACTACCAATCAATGTATGGTCAACCAACTTACCTCCGGAAATTTCATGACAACGCCATATGTGGAAGCTTGTGAGATTCTTGATGAAATGGCAGGTACTTCATCAGCATGGAAAAGTAGAGTAAACATTTCTTAAGGCAATCCAAATATGATTCACTTGCATAAAAAATTACATGATCGTGGGCAAGGAATTGCCGAGTTGACCACCACAATGAATCAACTAGCTAAAACTCAACTTCAATAAGTGCAAGGTCCCAAGCAAGTAAATGGAATGGAAGGAGTTAGTATGATGGTAAATAAGAGAATGAATAAGGGTCCTCAAAAGCAAAATCGGGTTGAAAATTATGAGCAAGATCATAGTGGATTTGATCAATATGGACAATATATTGAAAAAAAAGGAAGAGGTAAAATATGTGAACAACTTTCAAGGGAAAATAAACAATAATCAAGGCCCGAACCAACAACAATGGCGACCACAAGAAAATTAAGAAAATTGGAATTCGAGTATTCAAGGTGGTTGGTACAATCAAAACAACCAAGGGAATTGAAACAATCAAAACAATCAAGGGAATTGGAATGGTCAAAATAAGCAAGGCAATTGGAGTGGCAATAATCAAAGCTATTAGGGAGCTAACAACCAAGGAGGGTGGAATAACAACAACAGATGGCCGTAGGATTTTTAAAGGACCTTGAGGTTTCAACAACCGAAAAACCCGTATCCTTATCCTTCTCAAGGTCAGAGCTCTTCCAACAATGAGATGGGACAAACTGAGAACATGTTTAAGCAAATGATGGAGAAGAATACCAACTATGACACTCAAGTAGCCTCTCACAACACTTCAATGCGCAATTTAGAAGTTCAATTGGGCCAAATCTCACAAACTTTGAACGCTCTTCCTAAGGGGGCACTACCAAGTGATACAGTGGTGAACCCGAAGGGTGGGAACAAGACGAAACATATCATGACTATGACTACAAGAAGTGGAAAGGTGGGGAGGAAACTAACCAAAAGAAGATTGTGGATGATGAACAATTAGTCCAAGAAGATAAGATGCCAAGCAATGAAGTGCAAGAAAATGATGAGGTGAGAATCGATATTGAAGACAATGTAGAGGAGTCTCAAGAAGAAGTGAACCCGTTTAGGGACCACATCCTCTACATTGTCGAAGAGACTCAAGAAGAAGTGAACCTGTCCATTTTACTTTCGTTTTAGCCCAAAAATGCTTAAAGATATTTCCGAGAACTAATAAAATGTGCTTACTTTCAGGATTATTGGAAAAAATTTCAAAGAGGTTTAAATCAACTCAAGAAGGAGTAATTTTAGACAAAGACTAAAACAAAGCAGAAAAGAACAAAGTGCGGACCGTACAATATTGTGTGCGGCCGCAGACCATGAAGGAACTTCTGACAGATTCCCGTTGCAAAGCGCGAACCGCACAATTATTGTGCGACCGCTGAAGATGAGGTTCAATGAGATGAGATTTTGGCACTTGAAGAAGTACGGACCGCACCATTATTTTGCGGTCGTAGAATTTTAAAATTTGGCCACACTCAAAAATGTGTGGTATGCAGAAGTCTCTCATGTCAAAGCTCAAGCTCAAGAGTGCGGTCACACTCATAAATGTACAGTCCACAAAATATGAAGAAGTGCGGTCGCAACCCAGAATTTTGCGGCCGCAGAAATCCATCCTGTCAAGCCAACATCAAAGTACGGACGACACATAGAATTGTGCGACTGTAAAACCTCCGCAGGGACAATTTTGTCCGATTATTTTAGCTGTGTATAAATAGTCTTTTTTTGTCAAAATTAGGTTAAGTTTGAACACCAGAAAATAGATAGTCATTTTTACTTTACAGCTTTGGGTAACTTTGTAATAGTTTATCATTTTAACATTGGATTTTCTTCCATTTATCATCTATTATGAGTTTAATCTTATTTTCTTCTTTAGTTTCTTCAATTTTGTCTATCAGTAGCTAAATTCTTAGCTAGTATTGTGACCGAACCCTAGAGTGGGTACCTAATGGGTGCTTGATTTAGGGCTTGTTTTTGAATGAGTGGGTGATATTTAGCCTAGTTCTTGCTTTAATTTAAGAATTAATGGTTGCAAATATTGATTCATGCCTAAATAACTTAGTCTATACTTGAGGAAGAGAGACTAAGTCTAGAAAAACTTGTCTAACAAGGAACTGAGACTCAAAATATTGATAGCCCCAATTAAAGGACTGGATCTTCAGATAGTAAGACCCAACTTGAGCATCTATCACTTGTTTTGTGAATTACCTATTTGGACTTGGGAAAGTCAAAATTAGGCAAAACCATTCTAACTACTGAGAGGTATCGAGTGGATAATTGTGTGTGATTTCTATAATACACAATGATCAATCAAACTTGCCATAAAGCCCACGATCCGTTAGGTAACCACATAGGTGAGAGTCACGACCCTAGATCTTTTATAAACCTGAAAAACAACAACACCAAAAATATAGTTCTCTAGTTTTTCATTTACAAACATTAGCATAATAATTAGAAGTAGAAAGAAATAACCAAACATGTGAAAGTGCATTTTGGGCACGTCATATACTTAGTCTAGATATATACATAAATCTAATGTAATCTCTCTGTGGAATCAACCCCGACTCACATTGGATAATTATAGTTGCATCGACCGCTTCACAATCCCAATCAGTGGTGTAAATTTGGGCGACATCAGCCATCATTGTCCCATGGTTGGGATTTCAGGTCGTGACAGTAGAAAGTGAAATTCTAATAACAACAATAATAAATCTAGTATAATCCCAAAAAGTAAGATATAAAGAGAGTAATATGTACCCAGACCTTATCCCTACCTTATGAAGGTAGAGAGGTCATTTTCGATAGACATTCGGCTTAAGAAATGATGAAAAGAAAATAGTAATAATAATAGGATAAGATGATAAGTAAAGCAAAGCAAAAGAAACAAAATATAGTACTACAATTTTGCGGATAAAAAATTATGAGACTAATACTAATATAATTGGCATGAAAAGAGACACACTTGATTACCTACTAACCTTGTATTCTAATTCTCGACCCACACTCGCCTATTAGCGATCTTGTCTTCGGTAAGATAAAGCTACGTTGTATCCTGCCTAATCACCTCTCTGTAAGTATGTATTAGGCCTACCTCTATCTCTCCTCGGATCCACCATGGCCAACCTCTTGCATCTCCTTACTAGGGTATTTGTACGTTTCCTCTTCACATGCCTAATTCATCCAAGTCTCGGTTTCCACATCTTATTTACCACGGAGTTCATTCCCACTTTATTTCGAATTTTTTCATTTCTACTATTATCTCTCTAGATGTGCCCACTCCATCTCAATATCTTGGAAAATCAATTACCAGGGAAGTAACGAGATTGAAGAGATAGCCATCTATGTCCATTGTATGAAGGTTTCATTATGTTAAGGGAATGCTTTGATGTCATATATAAATTTATATTTACTATATTTGCACGGTATGAAAATAATAATGACAACCCACTTAAATCTTTTTTTATTGTATGTAGCTCCGTTCGTATATATACAATATATAAGCTCATGTAATTGATGAAAATGCTAAGGTTTTTTTTGCAAAGCCGATGCATGAAATCTTATTAAATTTATTGCAGCGTTTCACATTCGAAAATTCTTTCAAGTATTTGTTAACGACATAGTTACGATTGATGTGACGCGACGCGGTGTTAACGACAAGCCGAAGGTTTAGAGATATATCTTTGAATCTAAATATTTCAAGTTGAGTAAGACTAAGACAAAGTATCTAGAGTACAAGTTCAGTGCCGAATCGGGAGGGAAATGAGCATGGACGTGAGACTTGAATCAAAGGTCAATGGGCATGAACGTGAGACTTGAATCAAGAGAAGTAATTCTAAGTACCTACGATCGAGCATCCCGGGGATGGAGAGATCGACGAGAACAACACACACCATATAAGGGTGGGGTGAATAAAATGGAGGTTAGCATCAGGAGTCCTGTGTGTCAAGAAAGTGCCACCGTTACTAAAACATAAGCTCTATAGAGCTGTGATTAGACCATCCATGTTGTATGTGGCAGAGTGTTAGCTGGTTAAGAACTCTTATATGTAGAAGATGAATGTTGAGGTGGATGCGCGGGCATACTAGGATAGATAAGATTAGAAATGAAGTTACTCGTGAGAAGGTGGGTGTGGCTCCTATGGATGACAAGATGCGTGAAGCGAGACTCAAATGGTTCGGGCACATGCGGAGGAGGAGCCGTGATGCTCCGGTTAGGAGATGTGAGAGTTTGGCCTTGGCAGGTACGAGGAGAGATAGATGTCGACCTAAGAAGTATTGAGAAGGGGTGATCAGACGTGACATGTTGTTGCAGCAGATTTTCGAGAACATGACATTTGATAGGAATGTGTAGAGGTCGAGCATTATGGTTGTAGGTTGGAATGTAGTCAAGTTCGGTGAGGCTAGTTCGATAGGATTGGCCTTAAATAATAGTTAATGTTGTGTTCACAGTATCATTCCATTTTTTATAGCATTGAAGCATATTTTATGGTTTTATTATTTCATTTAAACTATTTTCAAGTTCTTATGATGTTGTTATTATTTATTTGGTTTCTATTTCATGGTACTAATATATTGTCCCTTCCCTTCTTTGCTCGTGAGCTGGTGGTCTTTGAGAAACAACATCTTTACTATTTCGGAATAGGAATAAGGTTTGCGTATCTACTATTTTTCTAAAATTTCACTTATAACATTTCATTGGATTATTCAAGTATTAGTTAATGTTCCAATAGAGTTTAAATCTTTAAAAAATGCACAAGTTTTAAATGATTGGGATAATGTTATCCAAACTCCAAGAAATCTACATTATTTTTTGTTTCTTAAGTCATAGCTAACAGGGTATAATGGGAATTGAGTTAGATAATTGAAAATTCGAATTCTTACTCTTGGGTCTTGGACTATTAGTTGACGATAGTCGATAAATATGCTGACATTTGTCACACCCTTGATTGAAAGACAGAAACGTAATAGTAGTATATACTAATCAATTCTTAAATATGACAAATAACGAAACGAAACGAAACAAAACAGCAAGAGACCAAGATTGTGATATGCGTAACCCAATAAATCCTTAACTTAAGCGACACTCCACCCTACACTCCCAAGCATACATTAGCAATTTCAAAATTATTATTTACGTACATAAACTTCTTTAATGCTTAATCCAATATACGAAAATAATTCAATTTTGTCACCTGTAATTTCTGATACTGTTAAATGTTATCCTTCATTATTTGATCAATTTATTCTCTTGCAATTAGTATATTATTTGTCTTTGTTATTAATAAAAGTTTAACATGAAATCAACGAACTCTAAATTTGTCAAAAAAAATATGGTCACTGTAAAAAAAGACTATGAGATATTTTCAGGCCAGAAGTTTAATGAAAATTGCTAATTTCGAATAAAAACAGCAAGTATTCACTTGTTCCCCTGAGATCAATTACAGGTAAGGTAAGTAGTATATTGTTTAGCAATTACTATTCCTAAACCTCTGCGCAGACATAAACATACGTGGCAACGAAATTATCGTCCACGTCATCATCTGGTACTGTTTCCCCCAACCTTAACTTTATCATCACCACCAAACCCCAAAAACTGTGTCCCCTTCCCCGAACTCCCCCTCCCCTCATAATTCTCTAGGGTTTCCACTTCATTTCCAATAATTCAACAACCATGGGTTCGCTCGCCGATCCCGGCGAACTTGACTCGGTGGCGCCGCCGCCGAGTTTCGACGACTTTCAGCGCCAAACTTCTTTAATGACAAGCTGCACACTCCTCTGGAAAGAGCTCTCCGATCATTTCACTTCACTCGAACAAGACATCCTCAAGAAATCCGAAGCCTTAAAAGCTAAAATCCAAACTCTAGATTCCGAAACCAAAGCATCCCTTGAAGTCCTCGAAAAGCGCGAGAATTCAATGAACGTTTCACTCTCAATTTCTCTTCAGAAGGTTCTCGAAAACAAGCAGGCTGCTATTTTAGCCCTAGATGAGGGTGCAGAACAACCAGAAGTCGATGACTCTACTGGATTGTATCTTAAATTGAAGAGCTTTTGTGTTAAAATGGATTCTAGAAGCTTCTGGAGGTTTTTAATTGTAAAAAAGAAGGATTTGGATTCACTTAGGGTTGAAATACCGAAAGCATTAGGAGACTGCGTGGATCCGCCGAGGTTCGTGTTGGAATCGATATCCGAGGTATTTCCAGAGGATAAAAGGCCTAACCCGACCCTTGATTTGGGCTGGGCCTGTGTTTTGATGTTGGAGTCTTTGATTCCAGTTATGATGGACCCGGTTTTGGGAAATGAGAGGAAATTGGTGACGCCGAGTGTTAAGGATAAGGCCAATGAGATAGCGGAGATATGGAAGAGGAGCTTGGATGAAAGAGGAGGGATTGAGAATGTGAAGACGCCAGATGTGCATACTTTCTTGCAGCATTTGGTAACTTTTGGGATAGTGAAGGATGAGGATTTTGATTTGTACAGGAAACTTGTTGTTGGGTCTGCATGGAGGAAACAAATGCCTAAATTGGCCATCTCTCTTGGACTTGGTGATAAAATGCCTGGTAATTTTTTTGTGTTATGTTATATTATTTTGTTCATATTATTGCTTTGGCTTGAGAAATAGGAGTAATTTCTCAAAAAAGCTAGGTGATTTTTCCACATCTGTCCAAAGAGTTACCCGGTGCTGGAGATAGCAGTGCCCAGGGAAATCGTAGAGGTGCACACAAAATGGCCTGCCACCGCTTTCATATAAAAAAGGAGTACTTTGTCTTTCATAGTCTTATTATTTGATGAAATAAGCCCAAGTTAAGCGAAATTTATAGTGAGGAACTAGCTGTTTTTGGTGTGGTTGGTCTTCTGTTCAGGTGGAAATGGTTAACATGTCATAAGTAAATTTTGGGGAATTTTACCTGTGCTTGTGACTTTTGAGTAGGTCTGCAGTTGAAGGGTATGGTTAATTTGGAAATTTATGTGCTTAGTGGCTTTGATTTGAGAGATCATTTTGTTGTTTACCCTTTTTATTCATATCCGTGTTTGAGTTTGTTATGGGATGTTTTCTTGGAGTTAAATTGGACTACTTTCTACTGATATCCACTATAGGTGTTAGAAAATCCTTTTTTATAAGGTCCAATGTCAGATCAGAGAAGTGTATTTTTGCAAGGGCAGTATCGTACTCCTTGTTTGAATTGCAGAGCAGCTTCAACAGGTGTCTCCTTGCTAGTCGCTGGCTAAATGGTCTTTTATTTTATGCTAATATGGGAGCATTTGTTGGGGTATTGCAGTGGATTAGAGCTCTGAGATATAGCTTTATCCTAATGATAAGAGTCTTCTTTGATATATGTTGTTCTTTCATGGCTGGTCATCTCCTTGTTCTGGTGACTTGGTTTATATTTTTGTGCTCGAGTTGAATTCTGCATTTCCCGAAGTAAACATCTAAAACAAGTGCAGCTGTCTTAGAAGCGGTAACCTAATATTTTGAGGTTATTGTAAGCCACATGATGTAGAACGGATTTACGTTGTTACATGCTTAGTGCGAAACTGTGTCAACACTTCCTTGTCCACGCATCCAGCATCTTCCCATTTGATGTACGTTTTCCTTGCTTCTACTGTGGAAGTACAATATATTTTTTTGGCAATAGGTAGGATTATCTGACTAGATGTGGAAAATATTAATATGTAAATGATATATTAGTTATATGAAATTTGTCTTGGTTTGAAATACTAGAACAAATTTTATCTTGTGATTGAGGTGTAGTTGCAATGAACGGCAGAAGCAAAGGGGCACCATATTAAGCCTCATGCCCCCAACAGTTCTTGTTGGCATACTATTTGTGAGGTATGGTGGATGAAATATTAATCCTTAGTGCTCCACTTTGTGTTGGATCATTGGAAAAGAGCACTATGGGGAGCATGTTGACAACAGGATCTAGATCTAATCCTCCTAGGAGAGTACTTTTTGCTTATGTGCACTAACCTACATTTAGGATCTTTCAGTGCATCCCCTGTTTTTTTGCTTTCATATTTGTATGCCATGTTAATTGTTTTGTTTGTCTGTTGGTATATTGGGTAGTAAATTTAAGAATTCTCACAGTATCGTATACGTGTTTAGTGCATATTTGTCTATGCTACTCCAACAAATTATTTTTGGTATGTAAGCTTACTGTTGTATCCTCTTCTTGTCTGCAGAAATGATTGAAGAATTAATCAGCCGAGGACAGCAAGTTGATGCCGTACATTTCACTTATGAAGTTGGACTTGCTGATAGGTTCCCTCCTGTTCCCCTTCTGAAAGCTTATCTAAAAGATGCGAAAAAAGCTGCTACTGCAATTCTTGAAGACCCAAATAATTCTGGTCGAGCTGCGGTATCATCCAATTCTTTTTCTCCTGTTATGTGTATTTTCATCCAGCTTTCCTGTATCTTTTTAAAATCTTTTCTCCACATGTCTCAACTGTCTTGTTCTATGTTAGTGGTAGTTGGCAATATCTGTCCTTACTCTCTTTCTGCTACCTCTCCCTGCCTGTGAATGCAGCCAGGTTCAGTCATTTTTTTGTGCTCTGTTTTGCCAAGATTTACATATTTTCCCTTTGTTCTTGAAGAGGGTCTAGACATAGTCACAAGTGTTGCCCTAATCATTTCACCTAATGTTGGAAGAAACTTTAGTTTCTCTCATGCCATTTATGTACTGATGTGCTAATTCAGAACTTTACTGCTGTTATGGTGTATGAATTCCAGTAAATTAAGTTCATTGTGACAAAGGTGCATGCATGTTATTTTATGGACGATGAAAAACTATATATGATTATTCCAATTTTACTTATTAATTACTTTTGCATGTTTAACAGCATCTAGCTGCAAAGAAAGAGCAATCAGCAATTCGTTCTGTCCTTAAGTGTATTGAAGAATACAAGCTTGAGGCTGAATTCCCTCCAGAAAACCTTAAAAAGCAGGTTGAGCAGTCGGAGAAGCCCAAGAATGAGAAAAAGAGGCCAGCTGCTGTACCAGCAAATAAAAGAACGAGAGCCAGTAATGTTGGTCCTATGCCTCCTGCTAAGGCAGGACGGTCAACAAATGCCTATGTCTCATCTTTCCCAGTAGCCCCAGCATTTGTTAGGTCTCCCTCACACACCCAATACCCTGCTGCAGTTCCAGCATATGCTGCGCCACCTGCCATCTACGGTAACAGGAGCCCGCCTTATCCTTACTCTCCAGAAGCTGCCCCATATCCAGGCACCCCAGTGAACTACTCTCCAGGAACCCCAGTAAACTACTCTCCATATGGTGGCTATGGCAATGGGATGGCCCCAGCTTACCAGCAAGTTTACTACCGATAGACATAACTGGCTCTAAACTGGTGACAACTGATATCATGACCCAATCTGAATTTCTTTTTATATGGTTTGTAATCAGTAATCACTAACCTTTAATGGTAGCTTTATGTGTGTGTTAATTCCTAATTCTGACTTTTATCCTGCTTTGTTGCTTTGCAAATAGCAGGCTGTATTTCTGATATTAATTGAATGTGTAGTATTAGGTGGTTGTGAAAATTAATCAATATGCTAAAACGACTATTAGGTGTTAGTGAGAATGACTAGTGAATACCCTGAAATGACTTTAATCTGTTTGAGAAATTTAATTCCCTAGTTAAAGCCGATGATGCTGAATACATGCTGTCCCGTAAAAGATTTCTGTTGCATAATCTTTGAGAATAGATACGTGAGCCCGACGGTATACAGTTAAACTTTCATGAACTTGCATGCGTGAATTAGGAGAGAACCCGAAAAAATAAATGAGAGCATGTGAAACACAACACTCTGTATTAAAGTTTGCACAAACACCATATCTGTCCCGCATGAGAATTGTATCCGTAACACAGCATTTCAGTTGCCCACAAATTATTGGGCACGATACCTCGCAGAGTCAGGAATCAATCAAATACTAACATTTAAGTAGTTTAGTTCTTTTTCTTTATGGATTCGGTTTATTTGGATATCGTCTCAGTTTCTGGAGACTGGAGAGCTAGACTGCTTTTTAATTTTTTTTTAAAGATATATGAATGTTGATGCATATCTAACTATTTAAATGGACTAATGTCTTTAAATCTGAAGATTGGTTTAGTTTTATATGACTATTTAAAGATGAAATTAAAATAATTAAATACACTTTAAAAGTTAGTTGTAATGTTAGTTAGTAATGATGGGTGTGAAATGGCAAACTTGTGGTGATAATAATTGGTGGAGGAGGCTAGCAGTGGTTGTCGTACAATGATGGCTAGTGATGATTGTGAAGTGGAAGAAGCAGGTGCTGGTGGAGGTGGCAGTCGCAGGTGGTAGTTGGCACAAGTGATAGTTTGTACAGTGGTAGTTGTACAACAAGGGGTCATTTGGTATAAGGATACGTTAAAATAGTGTTTGAGATAAAAATTTAATACCATTTTATACTTTGTTTGTTTACCAAATTTGTGATAAGTTATCCCGATATTAAAATTCGTACCGAGATAATTTATACTTTGTATGGAGTGGGATAGTTAATACTGGGATAGAAATTATGCAAAGCATATCATTTTTAATATAACATACAATATCAGAATAAGCTATCCCAGTATAACTTAACCCAGGATAAGTTATCCTACCATATATTAAAACCAAACGACCCCTTAAAAGTGGAGGAAAAAGTTGGTTTTCATAAAACAATTAAGCGAGCGTCATAATAATCTGGATAAGTAAGATAGGTAAGCCTTTATTAAGTGAAAATAAGTAGGGGATAAGACTCTCCACCTTATCTTGGTAGCAAGTTTCAATTTTTTTCGAGATCAAAATTATTCTCTGGACTCGCAAAGCATCGGAACCTTAGGCGAGAAATTCAAAAATGGTCAGATTTATAAATGGTTGTTCAAAAATAGCTCAGTTTCAATCGAAATTTAGGCATTTTTTATGTAAAGTTAAATTTGAGCAAAAACTCTGTTCAACACCCAGAAAATACGCCAGTATATTATGCTGGAATTCCAGAGTTTACTTGAACTCCAGCATATGGTGTTCCAAGATAAGTATGCTGGAACTTTAGTATAATATGATGAAGTTCCAGCATAATTACATTAGAAATTCAGCATAATATACTGGAGTTCCAGCAAAGTATATCGGTCCAGTATAACATGCTGAAAGTTCATACACAAGTTCTCGAATCTACAATATATTATGCTAGAACTTTCTGTTTGTCGGTGTTCCAGCATAATATGCTGGAAGTTTATACACAGGTGCACCGAACTCCAGTATATTATGCTGGACCGCTCTCTATTGCAGTAAAATAGTAGCTACTTTTTATTGACTTGGTAAATATTGACTATTTTTGAATAACCAATCTGAAAACTGGCTAGACTGTGCTATTTTTACTAACCTTAGTGATGGGTTTCTGCAAATTTTGTTTTATTGGGCCGTTTTACCTTCACCAATTTTTATGGATTGTAAGGTTTCTTGAAAGATTACAAGATTGGGCTTGTGGATAATCAGACTTGAAGGTGTCCTCAGGCTTAGTTGAATCTTGTAAAAGTGAAGCAAAAGCGCTATTGGATCTTTATGGATGCGAATTCATGTTTTCGAATAAGTGAACTTGGAATGGGAGCAAAATATATAGTGATTGTCCATACTTGTGTGTTAGCATGAATTTCTTCAGTCAAGTATCATATAATTTTTTGAAAAAGATAGTAAAATTTTATCACAATGATTTTAATATAAGACTTGTTAGAGTAGAAAAACTGTAACTATTTAATGTATGTAATAAATTACCATTGTTAGTAAACTAATATTTGAATTCCAAATGTAATTGGCCATTTATTATCCCTCAAGAGGATCACATTTAAAATTAGTTCATATAATTCGTAACTGTATTACCTTTATTTATAACATTCAAATATGTAGTTTCATTGTTGTGACAGAAATTTTCGCATAAAAAACAATAAATAATCAAGACTAGAAATTAAGAAATACAGTATTTCAATAAACGTTAGAGTGTTACAATCTCTATGGTATTCATCTAATTCTTCAAGAATGTAAAGTATCTTAATGAACTTGAGTTTGATTATGGTTCAAGGCTTGTAGAGCTTGGTCCTGAATTTCCGTCTTGAACTTGATTGAATTTTCTGCCATGAACAAGTAATTTCATCTTGAACGTCCTGGTAATTGATTTGCCTTCGTTCTTATTCTTGAACTTGAACTTGTAGCTTGAGTTGTTAAATCAATAGCTTGTAGAGGAATCTACTAACTTTGATCCACAAGCTCTTTGCTTGCTTCTTGTTCTCACTTCTAGTGTTTCTAACTTTATAAAAATCCATATTTATAGTTTTAGGGAGTGATATGGTTGTGAGATTTGATTGGTCCGTTTAAACTGACCAATGTTATCTAAACACTTGGCACAACTCTATTAGTTGTTGACTTGACTTGGCATGCCACCCCTTTCTTAACACGTGACGTGATTTTATTGGCTCATTCTTTCGACTTGGATTGCCACAACACTTGATATGTGGTATGATCCTGGGCTTTAAGATGAACTAATAGCCTTGGACCTTGGACTAATGAAGTAGGCTTATAATTTAATTTGTAGATCAATTAAATGAACTAGTTCAACACATATATATTGCATTTAAATAATTAACCAAATTTACTAGCCACAATATTTGTTTGGACTAATGTTTTAAATTTATTATGGTCCAAAATATTCTATAAATTTATATTAAATAAAAATTTAAATGCTTACAAATGCCCTCTACTTCAAGATTTATAGGTTTGCAAGTTCTCCCAAACTCAAAGACGATGCTTGAAGCACCCTTGAAGCAATTTTTATATTTTTTAACATCACATGATAAAGCTCAAAAGATCTAAAACTCCATCACTCAAAACTTATAAAGCTCGAAAGATTAAACTTTCAAAGCTTTTTTAATGTAAGAGCTTTAGTCACCTTCGCTTTTTCCAAAATCAAATTCAAATCGACCCTCAAATCCTCAAAACATATTCTCTTAAGTTGTAGATAAAAATTCAAAATTTTACTTCAAAAACCATGTTTTAGGTGTAGAAATTCATGGAGAATCGTGATATAAAGTCGAAGTGAAAAGTCTTTACCTCCAAAGTAGTAGTGAAATTGCTCTTCAAGGTTTTCTCCTCTAGAAGTCTAGGGTTTAGAATATGGAAGAATGAGTAAAATCTTGAAATTCCAACTTAAAATAATCTGCCTAGGGGTGCCTTCACAAACACGGTACCTAAGCACAAAAATCTTCTACCAAAATAACACTTCGAGTTTGTAGAACAAACCTCGCGAACACGATGCCCAGCCTGCCTAAAAAACGCTAACATGACTTGGCGTTCGCGAATGCGAAGGATAATCCTTCAGCTCCAAACTCGTCTTTTACAAATGTGACCCTTCAACGTGGACGTGAAGGAAAAAGCTCCTCCAGTCCAAAAACCTTCACCGCGAATGCGATTCTCCCCATGCGAATGTGATGAACACCAGCACATCAACCAACTCAAAACATGCTTCGGGTGGTCTGAAACTCACCCGAGCTACTTGGGATCCCGTACAAACATATCAACAAGTCCATAAACACTACATGAACCTATGAAAAGCCTCCAAACACATACAATATTATCTTAACAACAAATCAATCATCAAATCACGCACTGCACTTCTCTTAATCAAGAACTTCTAAACTTTCAAATTCATGCTTAAACACTTCATATCGCCACAAAACTTTGTACATACATCTCATTCAACAAAATAAACTTATTCCAAGTTCCAAAATAATAATCCGAATCCGATATCATCAAAGTCAACTATCTATCAAACTTAAGAACTCTCCAACTTTTCATATGGCCAACTTTTAGAAAAAAGGCTCAAAATCATCTAAAAATATACAAAATCAATTCCAAACATACTCTTAAGTCTAAAATCACCATTCAAATTTATTAGAAATATCAAATCATCAATTCAAGGTCGTTTATACAAAAGTCAAACTATTATCAGATCTTCCCACAAAAACTAGGTATTATAAATAACCATCGAACCTGAATAAACCACATATCCCTGAAAGTCATAACACATCAAATACAAATACGTGAGTCATTAAATAGGGGAAGGGGGTCCAAATACTCAAAACGATCGATCGATTCACTACAGTTCAAGATTCTAGCATGCTCATGTTCTTATGCCTTACTAGGACTATTCTTTGCAGTTTCCAAGCAAATAATGCACTATTAAAACTACCTTGACATAAGTAGTTTTGAGGTATCACAAACTATTAAGGCTGCTAATCTCTCTCAAAGATCTAGGAACTCTCAAAATAATTATGAAAATTCTTTAATCAAATAATATAAATTCACCTTTGAACTTTTTATTTATCATCCGAAATAATTCTATAAGTTCATAAGAAAGAAATTTGAATATTATATAAAAATTAAAAAGATCTAGAAATCATGCATAAGATACAATTGTAAAACACTTGATGATTCTTGAAGAAAAAACTTAAGGTATAATGTAAGTATCTTTCCACCATTTTAGCGAATAATATGGGCCCAGTTGCTCCAATCAGAACTCACATTAACATTCTAAGTAATTCACAAATTTCGTAAAACAAGAATTATTGAGAAGCCAACTTTAATAAAAGCAATTATCTCAACTCATCTTCGTTTTTTCTTTGAGCACCTTCGTTGCTTCAATCCCAAAGATTAAACTTCTCAAAATAATCTCTACACAATTACATCAAGAATCAATTTCCATTATTTTAGAAGCCCTATGTTTGATTTCTCAATATCTAGGGTTTACAGCTAAAATCTTCCCTAAAGATCATTGTCAGATGTGAGTTGTAACTCTTACCTTAATTGAAAAATCCTAAGTTGGAGGCAAACCTTGTTCTTGAGTTCGTTTGGATGATCTAGTGATCTCAAGATGAAATCTCGTTAGAATCTATGTATGAGAGAAATAATCTAACTTAAATCATGTTATATACTCACCTTGGATGTAGCATGTGTGTGTGTGTACTGTGTAGGGGGTGATCTTTTCTCAATATCTTCTTGAATAGAACGAGCACTAACTCTTAAGGTATCAGAAATGAGTGAATCTCATTTTTAGGGTATTTATAAGCTGAGATGTCACGTTGAGCATGTCTTTTCATGCTAAAGCACTGATATTATTCATTTTTAAAATCTTTACAGGCAACTCTCGAGTCTTTTCATGCTAAAGCACAAATATTATTGTTTATGAAAATCTAAAGCACAAATATTGTTGTTTATGAAAATCTCTATCGGCAGCTCTTGTACTTTTTCGTGCTAAAACATAAATATTGATGTTGAAACCTTCCCCAATTCACATTGTAATCTTGTTAAAATACCCAAGAGACGTAGCAACTCTATGTGAGTTTTTACACAATCAAAATTTTTAAATCACGTCATTAGGCATGTAATTAGCTCAAATAAAACTTTTAAAACTTACAAGTCTTTACACTTTCGCCTTCTTCCATTAAATGGTTGCCACGTACGTACATTTACTGCTACATATGATAGAGTTGTTGTTTTAGTATAATATCTAAGCCCTTTTTGTATTTCCCTATTATAGCAACAATCAAAGCTATATACATGTCTATCGAAATATTCTAATACTCTCTACAATTTTCTACTTTAGAGGGTGTTGGGCGGCATTGTTGCGGGATATATTTCTGATATGGTTGATGCCAGAGCGATTACCGCTATCAGATTTATACATTTGGCCAACCCAACACTCATAGTATATCAAACATATGAAAAAATTTCTACCACAGCCAACATCACCATGATGCTCCTTATTGGAGCACTCCAAAATGGCCTATACGCCTTGATCTTGTCACGACCCAATCACTATATGCCGTGATGGCGTCCGATGTTGCAGCTAGGCAAGCCAATGGTAAACTATCAACTTAATTATCCATTTTATTACTTTTGATATCATTGGTTTTATTAAAATGAAATTAAGTACAGAAAACCATGAAGACGAAACATGAAACAAAATATTGATAATATCAAGTATAACCATGATCATCTACTAGAACTTCCCAAAACCAGGTATCACAGGTGCACGAGCAATCTAGTAGAATATACAAACGATTATAACTACTAACTAAACTGAAATAGAAATAGCAAATGCAACAAGAAGGAGACTCCCGATACTGCAGATCTGAGCAAGGAGAAAAACACCACTATGTCTCCAAATAATGGGGATGTGCGCCCAAGTGGCCACCAGATGTACCCACTTTAGTACTTGCACAATTAGTGCAGAAGTGTATGAACACGTAAATCAATGCATACCTAGTAAGTATCTAGTCTAACTTTGAAGAAGTAGTGATGAGGGATCGACATCGATACGTACTAGTATTCAACAAATAAAGTAAATGAATTATCAATAGGCATGAAGCACAACAATAATAATGCAATAAGAAAGACCGTAAGTAACATGATCCCTTAACAAAAAAATCGTATAAACCCCAATGTCATGTACTATCTCACACAAATAAGAACCATCAAATAAATAACAAATCTCAAGTCAATAAGGAAATATCATGTATATTCTAACCCCTAGCGATATTATGCACAAATTATGTTGATGTCATATGACCATATTATTATTAATCGCGTACATTATCGAGGGGCAACCGACGCGAACCATAGATGTATCTTAAACATACTCTCGAGGTCGTTCAGCCTGACCCATACGGCCATTTTATAGCACCTACTTAGGCATATGACCTGATCTACAAGAATAGAGAAACTCTCCTACTACGGGTCATACAGTTACAATACAAATATGCATGAAGAAAGCATGATTTTTACTAACAATTAAGTATTCTGCCAAAACTAAAGGTAATGAAGCTCAGCCCAACATAATCTCTAATCATATTTCAATTGTAAATTTAAGTAATTAAACTAACAGGTTGAGTTAAAGTGGTACAAATATTGCATGTCAAAGTCCAAAGTCTACCCGGACATAAATATGATTTTAGCTACGTACAGACTATCATCACCTAGTTCAAACGTAGCACTGATAAGTATGGATTTTAACCACTTATTTGTGTCTTCTTGATTTAGTTTTAATTTGAAAGTAGTGATTTTTTTTTTCGAATCTAATGAACATGTATGAATTGCAGGTATGCTGGAGGATGTGAGCTCAATGAAGAAATTATCACGACTCAAAAACTAACCCTGTTGTGATGGTGCTTATCGTGGTACTAGGAAAACCGACACATTATCAAAACAAATGGATATATTCATTTCAAAGATAATACCAATCTTATTTAGTATAAAACCTTCATAAATGATTTCAAATCAAAACAAAAGTGCGGAAAAGAAAGTCTGATATCAGGGAGTCACTAGTAACGAGCATCTACTACAATTTGTAACAATACGAGACTATCATAGTCTCGAAAATAACTAAATACAACTAAAGGAATATAAGAGGGAGAAGAGCAGGACTGCGATCGTCAGGCAGCTACCTTACAACTGGAATAGTCAACAAATGCTACCGTGTCCAGATACGCCTCGATCTGCACACAAGGTGCAAGGAGTAAGGTGAGTACGCCAACTCAGTAAGTAACAATAGTAAATAAAGGTTGAGAAGTAGTGACGAGCAGTATTGCAAGTAAAGTTCATATCCTATAAACTCATTAAAATACGGCATGCTTTTAAAACTATAGTTTGAATCAAGTCACCTTGTTTAAATCCAATTCTAGTAAAATCATTTGAAAATATTTTTCAACAGTTTTCGAATAAAGGTCCAATACAAAAGTGAGCAAAATGATGAAATCATAAACAACCCCTCAGGCAAACATCACTCATATACTACCCCTTGGGCAAACTCACCATTACTCACATATATCCCTTTAGGCTAACCTCACCTTCACTCATATACACCCCCTCGGGAAAACTCACCATCACTCAGATACAGCCCCTTGGGCAAACCTCACCATCACTTATGCCTCCCAGTTACTAAGCACTCAGCACTCGAACTCAGTAGGTACCTGCACCTACTGGGGGTGTTCAGACTCTAGAGGGGCTCCTTCAGCCTAAGCGCTATAAAAAGCCAATCATGGCATAATAATCAAGTTGTTAGCCTCACTCAGTTAGAAATCAATAAATCATGATGCGATGTGCATCTCAATCTCATAATATCCTCACAAATCTGGCCCTCGGCCTCACTCAGTCATCAATCTTTCCGGCCCCTTGGGTTCTTAAAAATAAAACAAACTACTCAGCCCAAACAACATTTATATGATGTATTGAAATAGAGTAATAGAGACTGAGATATGCAATAAGTAAGTATAAACATGACTGAGTATAGGTTTCCAATCGAAAACAAAGAGAGGGTAGGAAGAAACGACCTCTAAGGGTCCAAACTACACTGTCATAATGTCTAAACATGGAATCCAGCCTCATTTACAAAAATTCTTTCTAAACACCTAAGAAGCATGTAGTTTTAATAAAATATTCAGCTTAGCAGTTGATACGGGACGGACCAAGTCACAATCCCCAACGGTGCACGCCTGTCACCTAGCATGTGCTTCACCTTAAAATAGTCACCTGACACAAAATTAGGGTTTTCATAACCTCAGTAATAGATTTACAATCGTTACTTACCATAATCCGAGCCAAAATCCTACTCTGCGATGCCTTTGCCCCTCGAATCAGCCTCCAAACATCCCGAATCTATCCGTAAGCAATATAATACAATCAATATAGGCTAAAGAAATCAATTTTACAAGAAAAATACCAAATTAGACCCCAAACTCGAATCGGCTCAAACTCGACCCTCGGGCCCACGTCTCGAAATCCGACAAAAAATACAAAACTTAAAAGCACATTCACTCACGAGTCCATACATACAAAATTTACCAAAATCCGACTCCATTAATCCTTGAAATTCTCAAATTAAACTCTCCAAAATCCTAAGCCCTAACCACTCATTTTCACCCCTAATTTGCACTAATTAATGGATAAAACAACGGGAAAACACCATAGATAGGAATATTAGAGCTCAAGCAACTTACCTCACTGAAAACCCCTTAAATCTCCCTTCAAAATCACTCCAAAAGCTCAAAAAACCGACTTGAAAATGGTGGAAATGAACCAAAATTCGCGTAGTGTACTATTTATACTTTCTTCCCAGGCCTTTCGCACCTGCGAAAAATCATTAAATCCCCCAACTTCGCATTTACTCTCCATATTCGCATTTACAACTACGCAGGTGCAAAAAAGACCTCGCATATACGACCGCTGACCTCCTCACTTCCGCTTCTGCGGGCACCTATCCACATCTGCGGACTTAGAGTTGCGACCTCTCCTACGCACCTGCGTACCCAGGATATCTCAACTGCATCCATACTTGCGAACTGCCCACGCTCGCTTGCGGCCTTGCACCTGCGACTCCCCTTCCGCAGGTGTAGAAACACCAGCAGCAGTAGCTTCAGCTGCATTTTCCAAATTTCAAATTCTCCGTTAGTCATCCGAAATCATCCCGAGACTCTTGGGACCTCAACCAAATATACCAACAATTCATATATAAACATACGAACTTAGTCGGACCTTCGAATCACTCAAAACAATATCAAAACACCAAATTAAACTCGGATTCAAGCTCAAGAACTTCTAAACTTTCAAATTCCACAAACAATTCCAAACTCTATCAAATCACACTCGAATGACTTCAAATTTTGCACACAAGTAAAAAATGACACCACGAACCTACTCCAACTTTTAGAATTCTATTCTGACCCGGTATCAAAATTTTCCACTACCGACCAATATTGCCAAGATTTTAACTTTTGCCAATTCATGCCTAATTTAACCACAGACCTCCAGATCACTTTTCGGACGCGCTCATAAGTCCAAAATCACTTAACGGAGCTCACAGAACCATAAAATACAATTCTGAGATCGTTTAAATATAATTTAATATCTTGTCAACCTTCCAACTTAAACCTTGTAGGTGGGAATCATTCTTCTAAATAAATTTCGAATACCCTGAAAATCAAGACCAACAATTCACATAAGTCATAATACATCATACGGAGCTGCTCATGCCCTCAAATAACCGAGCAAAGTGCAAATGGTCAAAACGACCGATCGGGCCACTACATCTTCCACCACTTAAACATACGTTCATCCTTGAACATTTCTAGAGTTCTTCCAAAAGTCATCAAATCACTGTGTAACTTTACCATGCGTATACCCGGGGGTGATTCCACGTTTCTCTATCCCATATAGGTCTAATAACACAACATGACTGAAATTTCTTAGTCCAACCTAGCCTATAAGCCTTATAATCCAATTTCCACATTTGAAATTTTCTATAAGATCAGAATCTCGCATCCACACACTGTATAAGCCTAAACAAGTTGTATCCATTCATATCCATAAGCCAAGATGAAATCATATGATATACTACATAAATCAAATATTCACAACGATGATTTCCAATCAAAGCAGTTGCCCCAACACAATGAAACACTAGTAATAACCTTTTGTCAAACAGAGCCTCGTTCTAATACCTTCATATACTGCCAATGTTGAAAGAAACACACAACAACTCATAACCAATCATCAGATCAACTAGTTGAGGAACTCCCTCTCCTTCGACAAGAACTATAGCCAATTTCTAAGTCGATCAGCGACATTACCCCTTTTAAATATACTGCAATCAAATTCGATAGTACATGTTCTAGCTCCGGCGACCTCATTTTATCAAATACAAGCTACTCTACTGATATGCCATACCAATACTAACCAGAGCCACAAACCGTGAAATTCGTGCACCCATATGCAACAATTCAAACATACTCAACCACAAAATGACTTCAGTGTGAGAATTGTCCCACAAGATCGACCAGTACCACCACAATCCAATGCAAAGAATCCATCACATACCATATAACCAAAACACAGGAATCTAACACAAAGGATAACATTCCAACATAACTCTGTTGTAATGCGTGATCTCATCCAAACACTAGTCCACACGAAATACTTCAAGTCCAAATTCTAAAATCAATAACCATATGCAATCTAACATCTAGCACCAAAAGTATATGCCCATTGATCGCAGCCAACTAACATGCATATAAACTCAAGAGGCAGGCAAAGATTATTTCAGGAAATTCGCACACAAATACACCAACAATTCAAGTTTTAAACTAATGGTCATGATGTCAAACGTTTCTTAGTCGAACATATAAGAAATCAAGCAAATAAGAACATGAGGAAAATGACTAAACTCATGAAACTCCAAGAGATTGGATTATCTATTTTAAACTTCCTAAAATCATATGATTAATCTTTTGATAACAACATAATCCAAGCACAAACTGCTATGCTTGTTCAAAAGAAGAGAATAGAACGACTTAGGCGTCGACGAGCAGACATACGCCCCTAACAATTTAACTATGGTCGAAATACTCTAGAACCAAAAATCACTTGTACTTGAAAATCTAAGAACCAAACAGAAACCATGAGAATATACATCGCTGATTCAGGCTCATTTAAATAATCATAAAAATAGACAGATCGTCTATTTCAACTTAAGAAAATCTTAACCCAAGATATACTTCAACACCATAATAACAGCTGAAGGCACTCAAGGCATAGAAAACAACCATTCAAATTATCTTTGGCTAACTGCGCATGCTCAAGCAAATCAGAACAGTGAGTACAGGATTCAAACGACAAAACGACATGTCAAATATCATTTCCAAACACGAATCGAGACTAAATGCTATTCATCTTATTCTTCAATAATGTAAAGTATCTTAATGAGCTTGAGTTTGTTTATGATTCAAGGCTTGTAGAGTTTGGTGTTGAATTTCTGTCTTGAACTTGATTGAATTTTTTGCCACGAACAAGTAATTTCATCTTGAACGTCCTGATAATTGATTTGCCTTCGTTATTGTTCTTAAACATGAACTTGTATTGAGTTTTTAAATCTGTAGCTTGTAGATAAATCTATTGACTTTGATCCACAAGCTCTTTGCTTGCTTCTTGTTCTCATTTCTGGTGTTTCTAACTTTATGAAACCCTCTATTTATAGTTTTAGGGAGTGGTATGGTTGTGAGATTTGATTGGTCCATTTAAACTGACCAATATTATCTAAACACTTGGCACAACTCTATTTGTTGTTGACTTGACTTGGCATGCCACCCGTTTCTTAACACGTGACGTGATATTTTTGGCTCATTCTTTCGACTTGGATTGCCACAGTTCTTGACATGTGGTATGATCCTGGGCTTTAAGATGGGCTAATAACCTTAGACCTTGGACTAATAAAGTGGGCTTATAATTTAATTTGTAGATCAATTAAATGAACTAGTTCAACATATATATATATTGCATTTAAATAATTACCCAAATTTACTAGCCATAATATTTGTTTGGACTAATGTTCTAAATTTATTATGGTCCAAATTATTTTATGAATTTAAATTGAATAAAATTTAAATGCTTACAAATGCCCTCTACTTCAAGACTTATCAGTTTGCAAGTTCTCCCAAACTCAAAAACGATGCTTGAAGTACCATTGAAGCAATTTTTATATTTTCTAACATCACATGATAAAGCTCAAAAGATCTAAAACTCCATCACTTTAAACTTCTAAAGCTTGAAAGATTAAACTTTTAAAGCTTTTTTTAACGTAATAGCTTTAGTCACCTTCATTTTTCCCAAAATCAAATCCAAATCGACCCTCAAATACTCAACATATATTCTCTTAAGTTGTAGATAAAAAATCTAAATTTTTCTTTAGAAATCATGTTTTAGGTGTAGAAATTCATACACAATCATGATATAAAGTCGAAGTGAAAAGACTTTACCTCCAAAGTAGTAGTGAAATTGCTCTTCAAGATTTTCTACTCTGGAAGTCTAGGGTTTAGAATATGAAAGAATGAGTAAAATCTTGAAATTCTAACTTAAAATAATCTGCCTAGGGGTACCTTCACAAACACGGTACCTAAGCACAAAAATATTCTACCAAAATAACACTTCGAGTTTGCGGAACAAACCTCGCAAACACGATACCCAGCCTGCCTCAAATACGCTAACATGACTAGGCCTTCACGAATGCGAAGGATAATCCTCCAGCTCCAAGCTCCTCTTGTACAAATGTGACCCTTCAACGTGAACGTGAAGAAAAAAGCTCCTCCAGTCCAAAACCCTTCACCGTGAATACGATGCTCCTCATGCGAACATGATGAACACCAGACACGAGCATATAAACCAACTCAAAACATGCTTTGGGTGGTCTAAAACTCACCCGAGCTACTTGGGACCCCGTCCAAACATACCAACAAGTCCATAAATACTACCCGAACCTACGAAAAGCCTCCAAACATACACAATATCATTTTAACAAAAAATCAATTGTCAAACCACACACTGCACTTCTTTTAAATCAAAACTTCTAAACTTCCAAATTCATGCTTAAACACTTTAGATCCCCACAAAACTTTGTACATAGGTCTCATTCAACAAAATAAACCTATTCCAAGTTCCAAAATAATAATCCGAATCTGATATCAGGAAAGTCAACTATCAATCAAACTTAAGAACTTTCCAACTCTTCACATTGCCAAATTTTAGAAAACAGGCTCAAAACCATCTAAGAGCATCCAAAATCAGTTCCAAACATACTCCTAAGTCTAAAGTAACCATTCGAATTTACTAGAAACATCAAATCATCAATTCAAAGTCGTTTACACAAAAGTCAAACCATTGCTAGATCTTCCAACAGAAACTAGGTATTGTAAATCACCCTCGAACCTCAAGAAAGTAAACCACCTATCTCTGAAAGTCATAACACATCAAATACACATACGTGAGGCATCAAATAGGGGAAGGGGTTCAAATACTCAAAACGAACGGTCGATTCGCTACAGTTCAAGATTCTAGCATGCTCGTGTTCTTATGCCTTACTAGGACTATTCTTCGCAATTTCCAAGCAAATAATGCACTATTAAACCTACCTTGACATAAGTAGTTTTGAGGCATCACAAACCATTAAGGCTGCTAATCTCTCTCAGAGATCTAGGAAATCTCAAAATAATTATGAAAATTCTTTAATCAAATAATATAAATTCACCTTTGTACTTCTTATTTATCATCTGAAATAATTCTATAAGTTCATAAGAAAGAAATTTGAATATTTTGTAAAAATTCAAAAAGATCTACAAATCATGTAAGATGCATAAGATACAATTGTAGAACACTTGATGATTCTTGAAGAAAAAACTTAAGGTATAATATAAGTATCTTTCTACCATTTTAGCGAATAATATGGGCCCATTTGCTCCCATCAGAACCCACATTAACATTCTAAGTAATTCACAAACTTCGTAAAACAAGAATTATGCGAGAAGACAATTTTAATAAAAGCAATTATCTCAACTCACCTTCCTTTTTTCTTTGATCACCCTCGTTGCTTCAATCCAAAAGATTAAACTTCTCAAAATAATCTCTACACAATTATATCAAGAATCAATACTAGAAATTCCATTATTTTAGAAGCCACGTATTTGATTTCTCAATATCTAGGGTTTGTAGCTAAAATCTTCCCTAAAGATCATTGTTAGATGTGAGTTGTAATGCTTACCTTGATTTCAAAACCCTAGGTTGGAGGAAAACCTTGTTCTTTAGTTCGTGTGGATGATCTAGTAATTTCAAGATGAAATCTCGTTAGAATCTATGTGTGAGAGAAATAATCTTTTAAATCATGTTATATACTCATCTTGGATGTTGTGTGTGTGGGGGGAGGGGGGAGTGGAGGGGAAGGGTGATCTTTTCTCAATATCTTCTTGAATAGAATGAGCACTAACTCTTTAAGGTATTAGGAATGAGCAAATCTCATTTTTAGGGTATTTATAAGCCGAGATGTCACGTTGAGCATGCCTTTTCATGCTAAAGCACTGATATTATTGGTTTTTAAAATCTTTACAGGCAAATCTCTTGTCTTTTCGTGCTAAAGAACAAATATTGTTGTTTATGAAAATCTAAAGCACAAATATTGATGTTTATGAAAATCTCTATCAGCAGCTCTCGTACTTTTTCGTACTAAAACATAAATATTGATGTCGAAACCTTTTCCAATGCACATTGTAATCTTGTTAAAATACCCAAGAGATATAACAACTCTATGTGAGTTATTACACAATCAAAATCTTTTAAATCACGCCATTAGGCATGTAATTAGCCCAAATAAAACTTTTAAAACTTACAAGTCTTTACACCTTCGCCTTATTCCATTAAATGTTGGCCATGTAGGTACACTTACTACAACATATGAAAGAGTTGTTGTTTTAGTATAATATCTAAGCCTTTTTTGTATTTCCCTATTATAGCAGCAATCAAAGCAATGTACATGTCTATCAAAATTCTAATATTCTTTACAATTTTCCACTTTAGAGGGTGTTAGATGGCATCGTTGCAGGATATATTTCTGAAACATGAAACAAAATATTGATAATATCAAGTATAACCATGATCATCTACTAGAACTTCCCAAAACCAAGTATCAAAGGTGTACAAGCAATCTAGTAGAATATACAAATGATTATAACACTGACTAAAATAAAATAGATAGAAATAGTAAATGCAACAAGAAGGAGACTCCGGATACTGCAGATCGGAGCAAGGAAAAAAACTTACCACTAAGTCTCCCAATAATAGGGATGCGCGCCTAAGTGGCCACCATATGTACCCGCTTTAGTACCTGCACAATTAGTGCAGAAGTGAAGCATGAGCATGTAAATCAATGTATACCTAGTAAGTATCTAGTCTAACCTCGAAGAAGTAGTGATGTGGGGTCGACATCGATACTTACTAGTATTCAATAATAAAGTAAGTGAATTATTAATAAGGCATGAAGCACAACAACAATAATGCAATAAGAAAGACTGTAAGTAACATGATCCCTCAACAAAAAAATCGTATAAACCCAAATGTCATGTACTATCTCACACAAATAAAAACTATCACATAAATAACAAATATCAATTCAATAAGGAAATATCATGTATATTCTGACCCCTAGCGATATTATGCACAAATTATGCTAACATCATACGACCAGATTATTAATAATAGTGTACAATATCGAGGGGCAGCCCACACGAATCATAGATGTATCTTTAATATACTATTGAGGTCGTTCGGCACGATCCATAATGCCATTTGATAGCACCTACTGAGGCGTATGACCTGATCTACGAGAATAGAAAAACTCTCCTACTACGGGTCATACAGCTACAACACGGAGATGGGCACACGAAGAAAGCATGATATTTACTAACAATTAAGTATTCTGCCAAAACTAAAGGTAATGAAGCTCGGCCCAACATAATCTCTAATCATATTTTAATTGTAAATTTAAGTAATTAAACTAACTTGTTGAGTTAAAGTGGTACAAATATTGCATGTCAAAGTCCTAAGTCTACTACGTACAGACTATCATCACCCAGTTCATACGTAGCACTGATAAGTGTGGATTTTACCACTTATTTGTGTCTTCTTGATTTTGTTTTAATTTGAAAGTAGTGATTTTTTTTTTCAAATCTAATGAACATGTATAAATTGAAGGTATGCTGAAGGATGTGAGCTCAATAAAGAAATTATCACGACTAAAAAACTAACCCTGTTGTGATGGCGATTATCGTCTTACTAAGCAAGCCGACACATTAACAAAACGAATGGATATATTCATTTCAAAGATAATACCAAAGCTCTTTAGTATAAAACCTTCATAAAGGAGTTCAAATCAAAACAAAAATACGGAAAAGGAAGTCTGACATCAGGGTGTCTCTAGTCATGAGCATCCACTACAATTTGTAACAATACGAGACTAACATAGTCTGGAAAATAACTAAATACAACTAAAGGAAGATAAGAGGGAGAAGAGCAGGACTGCAATCGCCAGGCAACTACCTTGCTATCTCCGAGAAAATCTGCAATTGGAATAGTCAACAACCGCTATCCAGATACGTCTCGATCTGCACACAAGGTGCATTGAGTAAGGTGAGTACGCCAACTTAGTAAGTAACAACAATAAATAAAGTTTGAGAAGTAGTGACGAGCAATATTGCAAGTAAAGTTCATATCTCAGAAACTCATTAAAATACGACACGCTTTTAAAACCATAGTTTGAATCCAGTCACCTTTTTTTAATCCAGTTCCAGTAAAATCATTTGAAAATATTTTTCAACAGTTTTCGAATAACGGTTCAATGCAAAAGTGAGAAAAATGACGAAATCATAAACAACCCCTCAGGCAAACATCACTCATATACCACCCCTCATGCAAACTCACCATTACTCATATATAGTCCTTCGAGCTAACCTCACCTTCACTCATATACATCCCCTCGGGAAAACTCACCATCACTCAGATACAGCCTATTGGGAAAACCTCACTATCACTCATGCCTCGCAGTTACTAAGCACTCGGCACTCGCACTCAGTAGGTACATGCGCCTACTAGGGTGTTCAGACTCTAGAGGGGCTCCTTCAGCCCAAATGCTATAACAAGCCATTCATGGCATAACAATAAAGCCCTTGGCCTCACTCAGATAGAAATCAATAAGTCATGATGCGATGTGCAGCTCAATCCCATAATATCCTCACAAATCAGGTCTTCGGCCCCACTCAGTCATCAATATCTCCGGCAATCGGGTATTTAAAAAGAAAACAAAGTACTCAGCTCAAACAACATTTATATGATGCTTCGAAATAGAGTAATATAGACTGGGTTAAGCAATAAGTAAGTATAAACATGACTGAGTATAGATTTCCAATCGAAAACAATGAGAGGGTAGGAAGAAATGACCTCTAAAGGTCCAAACAACACTGGCATAAGGTCTAAACATGGAATCCAACCCCTATTTTCCAGGTGGGTGCCTGATGCTAAAACTTGAAATGTACTCCCTTGTTTTCCAAGTAGGTGCCTGATGCAAAAAACCTGAAATGCATTCCCTCGTTATCCAGGTGGGCGCCTGATGCAAAAATTTGAAATGTATTACCTTGTTATCCAAGTGGGCGCCTGATGCAAAACATGAAATGTATTCCCTTGTTATCTAGGTTGGTGCCTGATGCAAAAACTTGAAATGTATTCCCTTGTTATCCAGGTGAACGCCTGATGCAAAAACTTGATGTATTCCCTTGTTATCTAGGTTGGTGCCTGATGCAAAAAGTTGAAATGTATTTCCTTGTTATCTAGGTGGGATCCTGATGCAAAAACTTGAAATGTATTCCCTTGTTATCCAGTGGGCGCCTGATGCAAAACTTTTAAATGTATTCCCTTTTTATCCAGGTGGGCGCCTGATGCAAAAATTTTAAATGTATTCCTTCTTATCCAGGTGGGCCCATGATGCCAAAACTTGAATTGTATTTCCTTGTTATCCAAGTGGACGCCTCATTCTAAAACATGAAATTTATTCCCTTGTTATCCAGATGGGCGCCTGATGTGAAAGCTTAAAATATATTCCCTTGTTATCCAGGTGGGCCCCTCCAACAACTTAAAATGTATTCCCTTATTTTTCAGGTTGACGAATGGTGCAAAAACTTGAAATGTATTCCTTTGTTATCTAGGCGGGCACCTGATGCTAAAACTTAAAATGTATTCCCTTGTTTTCTAGGTGGACGCCTGATACTTAAACTTGAAAAGAATTTCCTTTTTTTCCAGGTGGACGCTTGAAGCAAAAACTTGAAATGTATTCCTTTGTTATCCAGGTGGGCGCCTGATGCAAAAACTTGAAATGTATTCCCTTATTTTCCAGGTGGGTTCGTGATGTTAAAACTTGAAATATATTCCCTCGTTTTCCATGTGGGCGTTTGATGCTAAAACTTGAAATGTATTCCTTTGCTATACAAGTAGGCGCCTGATGCCAAAACTTGAAATGTATTCCCTTGTAATCAATCCCTTGTAATCAAAGTGGGCGCCTGATAAAAAAACTTGAAATTCATTTCCTTGTTATCCTGATAGGCGGCAGATGCCAAAATTTGAAATATATTCCCTTGTTTTCCAGATGGGCACCTTATGCTTAAACGTGAAATGAATTCACCTGGTTTCCAGGTGGGCGACTAATGCAAAAACTTGAAATGTATTTTCTTGTTATCCAGGTGGGCGGCTGATGCCAAAACTTGAAATGTATTCCCTTGTTTTCCAGGTGGGCGCCTGCTGCTAAAACTTGAAAATGATTCTCTTGTTTTCCAGGTGGGCGCCTAATGCAAAAACTTGAAATGTATTCCTTTGTTATTCTAGTGGGCGCCTGATGCAAAAACTTGAAATGTATTCCTTTTTTATCTAGGTGGGCGCCTAATGCAAAAACTTAAAATGTATTCATTTGTTATCTAGGTGGACGCTTGATGCAAAAACTTGAAATGTATTCTACTGTTTTCCAGGTGGACGCCTGATGCAAAACTTGAAATGTATTCCCTTGTTTTCTAGGTGGGTGCCTGATTCAAAAACTTGAAATGTATTCTCTTGTTATCCAGGTGGGTGCCTGATGCAAAAACTTGAATTATGTTCCTTTGTTATCGAGGTGGGCGCCTGATGCAAAAACTTGAAATGTATTCCATTGTTTTCCAAGTGGTGCCTGATGCAAAAGCTTGAAATATATTCTATTGTTTTCCAGGTGGGCGCCTGATGCAAAAACTTGAAATGTATTTCTTGTTATCTTGGTGGGCGCTTTATGAAAAAACTTGAAATGTATTCCCTTGTTATCCAGGTGGGCGCCTGATGCTAAAACTTGAAATGTATTCCCTTGTTATCCATGTGGACGACTGATGCGAAAGCTTCAAATGTATTCCTTTGTTATCCAGGTGGGTGCCAGATACAAAATCTTGAAATGTATTCCCTTGTTATCTAGGTGGGCACCTGATGCAAAAGCTTGAAATGTATTCCATTGTTTTCTAGGTGGGTGCCTGATGCAAAAACTTGAAATATATTCCCTTGTTATCTAGGTGGGCGCCTTATGCCAAAACGTATAATGTATTCCTCTGATGATTAAATTTGACACTAATTCCCTTATTTTCCGGGTGGACGCCTGATGCAAAAACTTGAAATGTATTCCCTTATTATCCACGTGGGCGATTGATGCAAAAACTTGAAATGTATTCCCTTTTTTTCTAGGTGAGCGCCTCCTGCTAAAATTTTTAAAGGTATTCCATTTTTTTCTAGGTGGGCACCTCATGCTAAAATTTTTAAAGGTATTCCCTTTTTTTCTAGGTGGGCGCTTGGATACAAAAAACTTGAAATGTATTCCCTCATTATCCAAGTGGGCGTCTGATGAAAAAACTTGAAATGTATTCCCTTGTTATCCAGGTGGGTGCATGATGCAAAACTTTTAAATGTATTCCCTTGTTATCCAGGTGGGCGCTTGACGTAAAAACTTTAAATATATTCCCTTCTTATCCAGGTGGACCCCTGATGTCAAAACTTGAAATGTATTCCCTTATTATCCAGGTGGTCACCTGATGCAAAAACTTGAAATGTATTCCCATGTTATCTAGGTGGGCGCCTGATGCAAAAACTCTAAAGATATTTCCTTGTTATCCAGGTGGGTGTATGATGCAAAAGCTTGAAATGTATTCCCACTACCACAAAATAGACTTTTAGTGGCAATTTTATAATGGCAAAAACATAATTGCCGCTAATGTATTCCGAAAAGACCAATGTTACCGGCAATTAAATATAATTGCCACTAAACCTTATGCCTTATACTGAACTCTTAACAAGTCCAAGAGCGGGATATTATTTTGCACTCCCTCCAAATTATTTTTTATTTCCTTCATTAATAATTTCATAATTAAGTCGTCATTGTTTTATTCCTTTTTCAGCTGGGTCATAGTGGAATGAGAAATAAAATACAGAAATAGCACTAAAACCCTAACTCCCAATTCATCTATTTTTTCCCTGTTCAATCGGTTAGCATAATGTTTCATGTACTTACTCTTTTGATTACTACTAGACAATGTCAAAATTCCGGTGACAGATGCAAAAATAGCGACTGCAATTCTTCTTCTTCATCACCACTCGTCAAAGTATAGGAGCCCTTAGGATGCTATTTTTCTGAAATTGAAGAAGCTAAGATGCCCCTGAGCTCAAGGTCCGTTATTATCTTTGTTTTGTTCTTTTGATTATTTAATCTCTTTACTTTATTTATTTCTGATAAATTGCAAATGTTTGTTAGAGATTTGTTTTTTCAAACAGCTTTCTACATTAGGTGATTTATGGATTATTATTGATTTTCTAGAGAATTTATTTTAATTTGATTTTGTAGTTATTTTATTTAGGCTATTAAATTCTTTGCCTGAGGGGAAATTTAATCTTGACATTTTATAGATCTCAAATGAAATTGATTCAATCTGTGTTGTGTGTTTGACATTGTTCTCCTATGCTTCGGAGTATCTGTGGTTATTGTTAATCTTATCTTTAAAATTAGTCTTTGAGTAGTTGAAAAATTTATTCTTGTATTGACAGGACCAGAGCAGTATTAACGTGTATCCTTTTTGGGCGGCTATGCAGGTTCATCGTTTTTTGCCTTACTCCTAGATATTATTAGAAGGGGAACCTTGGAGCAATGGTAAAATTGTCTTCGTGTGACCTATAGGTCACGGTTCGAGCCGTAGAAGTACTCACTAATGCTTGCATTATGGTAGCCTGTCTATATCACACCCCTTGGAGTGTGGCACTTCCCGACCCTGCGTGAATATGAAATGCTTTGTGCACTAGGCTGTCCTTTTTTGTTAGATATTCTTACTGTAGCTCTAGTGGTTGTTGATATTTAACGTAAGCCAGTTAAATGTTCAGGCATATTATGGTCCTCGAGTGGCTGTACCACCATATTTTTATTCTCCTGTTACACCTGATCGTGCTCCTCATCCTTATATGTGGGGACCCCTACAGGTATTTTCCAGGCCACTTGTTTCTTTTAAATATTTGCGATTTGTTTGATCGAAGTGTTAGGTAATAGATTATCGGGCTTTGGCTGAGTTAGTGCTAACCGAGATTCTCCTTTTCTTATAGCCTATGATTCCATTTTATTGTGCACCATATGCAGGAATCTATGCTCATTGTGGGGTTTATGCGCATCCGGGAGTTCCAATCGTGAGTCCCCGTTCCCAGCATTTCCAGTGTCTACACTATTAGAAGTCGACTGCTCATCTGTTGGTAAGAAGTTGGTGTATATTTTGTGTTCTTTAATATGATGGAGCAAGAGAAGCTCATCCCGATTATTAATTTTAAAGATTAGTTAACAAATTGGCTCAAGCGAATAGTGATCATTGGTAGAGGGTATCATATGAAAACTTGAACCGCCTTTACCAGTTCCTTTTTCTTTGTGCGATTGGGGCATTTTCACTTGGTAGGATGTACATGTTATCTCACGTTATAATTTTATATGGAACATAGGAATTTGATTTCTTATCAAAAGTAAAATATAGGGATCTTATAATTATCGAATATACTTGGTTTTGTCATCTTCATGTTACATCTATGACTGTATATTTGCGGAGAGTTACTGTAGCATGTAACTCTAGCGACAAAGAGTTATGGAGAACATGCTCAATTTATGGAGTATTTGTTTATCCGATTCCAGGTGTCTCGTCCGCAAGCTCATGGAATGACATCATCTCCTACTGTCAGCCCAACCATGGTGTATATTACTTTTAGTTCTTTATGTGTTTGTGAACTTATTTATTCCGAAAATACATGCTGATAAAATATTATTTCCTTTAGCTCGATGTATTGCCTAATGGTGGGATTGAAGCTAAATCACTCTACATTGTGTAGGATGCTGCTTCTTTGAGCATGGACACTTCTGCTAAGTCTTTGGAAAATACTAATCAACACACGAGTAAGTTAAAAGGTTCTAATGGGCTTGGAATGACAATATGAAATCACAGTGTTGACAATGGCGATGGCACTATGGAGCTTGTGAGAGGTTTGTGCAATACTTAGTTATTTAAGAACCATGCTCGACTCATACAAATAGAATATTTACAAATACCCAGTCCTTACATTCTAGAGAACACTTTGTAATCTTGTTTAAGTTATTGACTAATTATTAGATTTCATGTCATGACAGTGGGCAAACTGAAGGTTCAAGTGCCGGAAGTAACATACACACAATAGAAGCATGATAATCTGAGATCTATAAATTTAATTGATCAGGGACATATTGAATGAAATATTGAGCAACTGTGAGTTTTGTTAAATGATTTTTTTTATTATTTTCTCAGTTGTTGGGATTCATTTTAATTGGTTGAAGTTGGCAGCTCCTTTCAAAATATATTTACATATAGAATTACTAATTTTTTACTTGATTTCATCTGTTAACATACATTTATTATTATTTCAGGTCATACATTAATGATGTCAAACTTTTAGCATTTGGAAGATTACAATATAATGAATAGTTGCGAATATTTATCGTGGACTTATGTATCTATTATTTTGTTATTGTAGACATTCAATATGATTAGTTGTAATGATATTAGTTATTTAATTCAAACAATGTAATTTTATCGTTTATGCCATTGATACTTTAATAAGATAGATTAGTAATTTTTGTCTAGATTTAATAAAATATTATGTGTTTTGTAAATTATTTTATTGTATTTTCCAATTCAAAGATAGTTTTAATGACAACTAAAAGTTGTTAAACTGTACATTTCATCTGCCTCTAAAAGGGTTATATTTCTCAAAACATTTATTGGAATTATAGATAATAAAATTAAACATTGTGCAAATTTAATCCTTTTTGCATGAATTCAGAAACCATTATAATAATTGGTAAAGTATGTAATTTTAGAGGCAATTTAATTTAATTTACTGGCAATAAAAATAGGCGCTAAAAGAGCAAACTAAGCATTTCTAGAAATGGATTAGCAGTCATCATAATTGCCACAAACAATTGCCATTAAAATTAATAATTTTTAGCGGCAATAAATCATACCTTTTACCAGCTTTTGTGAGAATGGCCGCTAAAGGCTTTGCCGACCCCGGCTTCAGCGGCTAAAGACCAATGGCTGGTAAAGCATATAGCAGCAATTGTTATTGCCGCTAATGACCTTTTCTATTGCCGCTAAATCCCCTTTTTGTTGTAGTGTCCCTTATTTTCCTATATATTCCCTCGCTGTCTAGGTTGGCGCCTGATGCTAAAACTTGAAATGTATTCCCTTGTTATCCAAGTGGGTGCTGGATGCCAAAACTTGAAATGTATTCCCTTGTTATCCAAGTGGGTGCCTGATGCAAAAACTTGAAATGTATTCCCTTGTTATCCAGGTGGGCGCCTGATGCCAAAATTTGAAATGTATTCCTTTTTCTTCCAGACGGGCGCCTGATGATTAAACTTGAAATGAATTCCCTTGGTTTCCAGGTAGGCGCCTAATGCAAAAACTTGAAATGTATTCCCTTATTATCGAGGTGGGCGCCTGATGCCAAAACTTAAAATGTATTCCCTTGTTTTCCAGGTGGGCACTGATACTAAAACTTGAAAAGGATTCCCTTGTTTTCTAGGTGGGCGCCTAATGCAAAAACTTGAAATGTGTTCCTTTGTTATTCTAGTGGGCGCATGATGTAAAAACTTGAAATGTATTCCTTTGTTATCTAGGTGGGCACCTGATGCAAAAAGCTGAAATATATTTCCTTATTTTCCAGCTGGATGCCTCATGCAAAACTTGAAATGTATTCCCTTGTTTTCTAGGTGGGTGCATGATGCAAAAACTTGAAATGTATTCCCTTGTTATCCAGGTGGGCGCCTGATGCAAAAACTTGAAATTTATTCCCCTGTTTTCTAGGTGGTGCCTGATGCAAAAACATGAAATGTATTCACTTGTTTTCCAGATGGGCACCCTTGTTTGTTTACTTTGGGACTACGGGTTTGATTTTCGATAGACCCCCCTGCACTTTTACTTTGAGACTATGGGTTCTATTCCCGGTAGATCCCCCTGCACTTTTACTTTGGGACTGTGGGTTAGATTCCCAATAGATCCCCTACACATTGATGGTTGGACTACAGGATGATATCCCGAGAGATCCTTCGAATTGGCGCATGAGTTGGACTATGGGACGGTATCCCGGGAGATCTACTGGATAGTTGAGAAAAGGGCTACAGGATGGTATCTTGGGAGACCCTCATTGTTATCATTGCTATTAAGCAATATTTACTCCGTGTTTACTAAGTTCTTGTGTAGTTGTTATTGCCTCATTGAACTGTCTTATCTCACTACTGTACTCATTATTTCTGTCGGATTTTTCATACTATTAATTATTATTATATTTTGCCTCAGTAGGGCCCTGATCTTTCTCATCACTACCCACCAAAGGTTAGGCTTGGCACTTACTGATTACCGCTGTGGTGTACTTATTCCGTTCCTGCGCATGTTTTTCATGTGAAGATTATCCAAGTACCTATACTTAGGCGCACTATCCTTAAGGCGAGCAGATACACGGAGACTTCAAGGTATATATGCCGCGTCTGTAGACCAGGAGTCTCTATTCTGTTCCAGCTTTAGTATTTAGTTTATTCCTTTTCTCTCTGTTGTATAGATATTCTAGAGTTAGAGCAGCGTACTATATTTCTGTTAGCCTGTGGTTCCCGTTAGTTTCTGGGTTTGGGTTGAGATTTTGACTTCCGCACTTATTATGAGTTGTATATGCCGAATGGCAGTTATATATATATTGCTTTGGGTTATTCGGTCTTAATTAGTTATTTTTTGTAAATTCTTTTAAATTGTTCCGCACTGTTAGGCTTACCTACTTGTAGGAACTAGGTTCCACCGTGACATATTCTGTAACACCCCGCCGAACACACAGCAGCGGCGGTGCCGGCCGTGCCACCGAACACACAGCAGTGACACGCAGCCTAAGGAATTGTTACCCTTGGGTATAGGAGCATTCCACGCATAGTTGCAGCTACTGGGAATCGAACCTAAGACCCCAAGGCTTTTCAGGGATTTTACTCCCTCACCTCTCACCAATTGAGCTGCATGCCCCTATACCCAAGGGTAACAATTCCTTAGGCTGCGTGTCACTGCTGTGTGTTCGGTGGCACGACCGGCACCGCCGCTGCTGTGTGTTCGGCGGGGTGTTACAAAAAAAGGTTGTGACGACCCAAAGGGTCATCACTTATTTAATTAATCATTTCGAGCTTCTGAGGCATTGAAAACCTCATTCTATGTTGCCTCGATTTGTGTGCACAGTCCGGGCACAAAGCTAAAAAATATTTATGTTGAAATATGTGAAATGTGTGAAAAAGTAGAAGAATTTTGATATTAATATTGATATGGTTGACTTTGGTCAACATTTTTGGTAAACGGACCCGGATCCGTGATTTGACTGTCTCAGAAAATCCGTAGAAAAATATGGAACTTGGGCATATGTCCGGAATTGAAATCCGAGGTCTAGAACCCGGTAAAAGAATTTTTCTGTTAAATTGTTTTCTGAAAATGTTTAAGGAAAATGAAACTGAATTTTGATTAAAAGTACTGGTATCGGGCTCGTATTTTGGTTCCGACGCCGGTACAGGTCATATATATTGGTTAAGCGCTTCTGTAAAGTTTGGTTGAAAACGGACGTCGTTTGACGTGTTTCGGCGTTAAATTGGAAATTTTGGAAATTATGAAATTTTAAAGAATTCTTGAGTTTTAAGGCTCAATTCATTGATTTTGATGTTATTTTAGCGATTTGATCGCGCGAACAAGTTCGTATGATGTTTTTGAGTTAGTGTGCATATTTGGTTTGAATCCCCGAGGGCTCGGGTGAGTTTCGGATAGGTAACGGGATGGTTTTGAACTTGAAATTGCAGCAGAAACTCCGCAATTTTTGCACAGAGATTTTCTTCTATGCGATCGCATAGGTGAGGCTGCGATCGCATAGAGCAAATATTAGAGGTCCCAAAAAAATCCTTCTGTGCGATCGCAATAGAGCCCATGCGATCGCATAACTTCCACTTTTCCTCCTATGCGATCGCATACTATCCTTCGCGATCGCATAGAGTAAGACTGAGGCCCAGAATTTCCTTCTATGCGATCGCGTACCATTCCCTGCGATCGCATAGAGTAATTTCAGTTCATCCATTTCCTTCTATGCGATCGCATAAGACCTCCGCGATCGCATAGAGTAATTTTGCTGTCCCCATTTTTCTTCTATGCGATCGCATCACAGGCCCTGCGATCGCATAGAGTAAATTTTTGCCCAGTGAATTTAAGACAGAAAACAGAACAGAAACGGGATAAAAATCCCATTTATGTTCAACTCTCTTCTCCACAGCATTTTAGGCGATTTTTGAGGCATTTCTTCATCAAAGTTCATTGGGTAAGTATTGTTAACTCGTTTTCTTCATTTTTCATCAACATCAATCAAATCCTTAGGCTTAAACATGTATAAATTGGTTGAAAATTTGAGAAATGGGTATAGTTAGGGCTTTCAAAGAATTTGCGATTTAGACCTCGTTTTGGAGTCGAACTTAAGAACAAATTGTATATTTGAACTCATGGAAGATTGGGTGAACTTGTTTTGGTTCGAAACTTGAGTTTCGATTATGTGGGCCCGAGGTCGGTTTTTACTATTCCGGGGCAGAATGTTGTAAAAACCATATTTAGCAATATGAACTAGTTTGTTAAGTAGAATTGATGATATTAAATCAATTGTGTATAGATACGATTGGATTGGAGTCAAATTCAAAAGGAAAAGGCATTGCTACGGATTGAATCGTTCGTAAACTTTCGAGGTAAGTGTTTGTTCTATCCTAGCTTGAGGGAATAGGATTATGTGTTATGTGTTATGTGATCGAGTGCGGTGTATGAGCTGTGGTGACGAGCATCCATACACTGGCGTCTAGTATGACCGTGAGTCGTTGGAAAATGATATTTTGAGATATATTACGGGTGAATTGTTATTGTTCTCCCTTGTTGGGACTTGTTGTGAAGATAATTATTGATTGCCATGGGACGATTTATGAATTGTTGTTTCTTTCTCTGCCCTTAGCTGTGATTGTTATTTGGGTGAGGAAGAGTGATAATGCACGAAGGGTGATGCCGTGCCATGTTTATTTATTTATGCACGAAGGTTAATGCCGTGCCATGTTTATTTATTGATTATGCACGAAGGATCATGCCGTGCCATGTTATTGAACCATGTACGAAGGATCATGCTGTACTATGGATGTGAGGATGAGAGTAAAAGCACGAAGGGTGATGCCGTGTACTTTATTTGTTTGTTTGGTGAGGATGAGAGTAAAAGCACGAAGGGTGATGCCGTGTACTTTATTTGTTTATTTGGTGAGGACGAGAGTAAAAGCACGAAGGGTGATGCCGTGCAATTGCTTGCTATTTCTTGAAGTGATATTATTCGTGTTTACATTATACTTTGTTTTCTTTGTGAAATTATTAACTGTGGTTAGTTGTTAAGATTCTTTAAGATACTCCTTATTGTGTTATTACTTGATTATTTCTTGTTATTTTGTGGTACACATATATATATTGAATTGCACGGGTTTATGTGAGTGTCTGGTCCTAGGCTTGTCACTACTTCGCCGGGATAGGCCAGGCACTTACCAACACACATGGGGTCGGTTGTGCTGATGCTACACTTCTGTGCGTTTTTGCACAGGTCCAGGTTACGATTAGGAGCAGCAGCAACGGTAAATAGATTGCGTGGGAGTTGATCATATTTGAGACCGAGGTAGCTTGCAGACGTCCGCAGGGCCGACGTCTCTTTCTTTATTTATGTTATTAGCTGTAGTCTCTTTGTTCCGAGACAAACAGAATTTTGTTATATTTCCTTCAGACTTTTATGTGTAGTATTCCATAGTAGTTCGTGAGTTATGATTTTCATCTTGTAATTAGTTATTTCTATTTCGATAAAGTATTCCGCATTTATTTAATTAAAATTGTGTTAAAAACAGGATAGTATGAATACGGTGGCTTGCCTAGCTACCACGAGTAGGCGCCATCACGATCCCGATGTTGGGGGAAAATCCGGGTCGTGACAAGTTGGTATCGAGCTCTAGGTTACATAGGTCTCGCCACTCACGAACAAGCTTAGTAGAGTTTGAGAGGTAGGTACGGAGACGTATGTACTTGTCCTCCAGGAGTCTATTGAGTTAGGAAAAAGTCTCTCGTTTGTTCTTTCTTGTCGTGCTACTTGATCCTCGATTACTGATTGAATTTCTATTATGTCCTTTCGCGGATGGTAAGGACACGCATCTTCGTCCGGCCCGACCGGCGGCACGAGCCCCGGAGCCGGCTCGCGCGAGGGCGGGGGTCGAGGCCGTATCGAGAGGCCGTGGTAGGGGTAGAGCTCGGCCTCAGGCAGGCTACCCGAGAGGTGGAGCCCCATATTGAGATTGACGAGGAGGTTCGAGTCCAGCAGCTCCGGTGGGCCCGGCTCAGGTCCCGGGAGAGGCTTTATGTACCCGGATCTCCGGGATGCCTTGGTCGGAATAGCGGGATTCATGGACGGCATTGCTAGAACGGGTTTATTATCAGTTGCCCCGGCCACTTCTCAGGCTGGAGGAGGGGCCCGGACTCCTGTTGCTCGTACTCGGAGCCGGTAGCTCCTCGGCCTCGAGCACCGGTAATCCGGCCCAGTGTGGCCACTCGGTGCGGTACCGCGGCCTCGTGCGGCGATGGAGCGGCCATGACTTCCGATTCGTTATGGAGGCTTGATCGGTTCTCCAAGCTATTTACCACTACATTCGGTGGAGCCGCATCAGAGGATCCTCAGGACTTTTTATTCAGTTGCCATGAGATTCTCAAGACTATGGGGATCGTGGAGACAAACGGAGTTGATTTCGGTACCTTCAGACTTGCAGGATCCGCCAAGACTTGGTGGAGAGATTATTGCCTGACTCGACCAGCAGGGTCCCCAGCTCTATCATGGGACCAGTTTGCGGAACTATTTATGGAGAAGTTTCTCCCTGCTACTCAGAGGGATGTACTTCGGAGGCAGTTTGAGCGCCTCCATCAGGGCACTATGACAGTTACACAGTATGAGACGAGATTTATCGACTTGGCTCGTCATGCGGTGGTGATACTTCCCACGGAGCGGGAGAGGGTCCGCAGATTTATAGATGGGCTTAATCAGCCGATTAGACTCCGGATGGCTATGGGCGTGGGGAGTGACATATCATTTCAGGAGGCAGCCAATGCAGCACGCAGAGTTGAGATGGCTCTTGCTAGGGGAGGCGGTTATTCTTCAGATAAGAGGCCTCGTCATACAGGTAGATTTGGTGGTTCTTCCTCTGGTAGCAGAGAATCCTTTGATAGAGGCCAGTCTTCCAGGCCTTTTCATTCCGCCCTTCAGGCTTCACGGGGTGGATCAGGTGATCGTGGTTCTCGGGGGTATTATTCAGACCAGTCTCCTATTAGTGCTCAGCCTCTTCAGAGCGTTCGTGGAGGCCATTCAGGTCGTCAGGGCCAGCAGCCCTATCAGTCTAAGAGTTGCTACGGTTGTGGCGACCCGGGTCATTTTATCAGGAATTGCCCTATAGCAGCGGGCAACTCTCAGCAGCGAGGTCCTCGTCCTATGATTCGGGCCCCGGCTGACCCTCGGCCTGCCCAGCCGGCCGGAGGCGGGGGTAGAGATTATAGAGGTGGAGGTCGAGACCGTAGAGGTGGAGACGGTCCAGCCCAGAGGTAGAGGTCGGCCGGTTGATGGTCGTCCTAGAGACGCGGCTCGGAGGGGAGGTGCGGATCCCGGATTCTATGCTTTACCGGCCCAGGCCAGAGGTAGAGGCATCGGATGCTGTGATTACGGGTACTATTCTTGTGTGTGGCGGAGGTGCTTCAGTATTATTTGACCCCGGATCTACATATTCCTATGTGTCTTCCTACTTCGCACCGTATTTGGCGGTGCCCAGCTATGCTCTGGATATTCCAGTTTATGTGGCTACGCCAGTGGGCGACTCTATTGTAGTCGATCGGGTGCATCGTTCGTGCGTAGTTATATTTGGGGGTCTTGAGACCCGTGTCGATCTGTTGCTTTTGGATATGGTAGATTTTGATGTCATATTGGGGATGGACTGGTTGTCCCCATACCATGCTATTCTTGATTGTCATGCTAAGGCTGTCACCTTAGCCTTGCCAGAATCACCCCGATTAGAGTGGAAGGGTACCTCAAGCCACTCCGTTCGCACTGTTATTTCTTATGTTAAGGCTCGACGTATGGTCGAGAAGGGGTGTCTAGCTTATTTGGCTTATGTTCGTGATTCCAGCGCAGAAGTTCCTTCCATTGAGTCGGTCCCTATTGCACGGGAGTTTCCGAAGGTTTTTCCTTCAGACCTGCCGGGCATGCCACCCGACAGGGATATTGATTTCTGTATTGATCTGGCACCGGGTACTCAGCCTATCTCTATTCCACCCTATCGTATGGCCCCGCCGGAACTAAAAGAGTTGAAAGATCAGTTGCAGGACCTTCTTAAGAAGGGCTTTATCAGGCCCAGTGTTTCCCCCTGGGGAGCCACTGTGTTATTTGTAAAGAAGAAGGATGGCTCGATGCGGATGTGTATGGATTACCGGCAGTTAAACAAGGTGACTATCAAAAATAAATATCTACTGCCGAGGATTGATGATTTGTTTGACCAGCTCCAGGGAGCGAGGGTATTCTCTAAGATAGACTTGAGATCGGGCTACCATCAGCTGAAGATCAGGGCGGCTGACATTCCTAAGACAGCCTTTCGCTCTAGATATGGGCATTATGAGTTCTTGGTCGTGTCCTTCGGGTTGACCAATGCCCCAGCAGCATTCATGGAGTTGATGAATCGGGTATTCAGGGCCTTACTTAGATCCGTTCGTGATAGTCTTCATAGATGACATCCTGGTGTACTCCCGCAGCCAGGAAGAGCACGAGCAGCACCTCAGAGTGGTTCTTCAGACTCTGAAAGATAATCGGCTATATGCCAAATTTTCTAAATGTGAGTTCGGGTTGAGTTCGGTAGCATTTCCGGGTCACATTGTATCCGTGGAAGGTATTCGGGTAGACCCGAAGAGATTGAGGCGATCCGGAATTGGCCTCGACCGAGCTTCGGTGGTCGAGATACGGAGTTTCTTGGGATTAGCGGAGTTACTACCGTCATTTTGTAGAGGGGTTTTCTTATAGCAGCCCGATGACCGGGTTGACCCGAGAAGGGTGTCCGGTTTCGGTGGTCGAGAGGAGTGTGAGGCGAGCTTTCGAAAGCCAAGACGGCCTCGACCACCGCACCGGTGTTGGTACTACCTACGAGTGCAGGGGCCTTATACGGTTTATTGTGACGCATCTCGTACGGGGCTTGGAGCGGTATTGATGCGGGATGGTAAGGTTATCGCTTATGCTTCGAGGCAATTAAAGATACATGAGAAGAATTATCCGGTTCATGATCTTGAGTTAGCAGCAGTGGTTCATGCCTTAAAAAATCTGGAGGCATTATCTATATGGTGTGACATGTGAGGTGTACAATGATCACAAAAGCCTACAGCACTTGTTCAAGCAAAAGGAGTTGAATCTACGACGACGGAGATGGTTAGAGTTGCTAAAAGACTATGATGTTACTATATTATATCACCCGGGTAAGGCCATGTGGTGGCCGATGCATTGAGTAGAAAGTATGCCGGCATGGGTAGTCTTGCATATATTCCGGTCAATCAGAGACCATTAGCTCTAGATGTCCGGGCCTTAGCCAACCGGTTCGTGAGATTAGACATTTCTGAGCCTAGCAGAGTGTTAGCCTGCACGGTCGCTCGTTCTTCTTTATTAGAGCGTATCCCTGAGAGGCAATTTGATGATCCTCATTTGCGTGAGTTGAGAGATACGATACAGCAAGGAGGTGCCACACAGGTAAATCTAGATGATGATGGGGTATTGAAATTGCAGGGTCGAGTTTGTGTGCCCAATGTCGAAGGGATTCGAGAGTTAATCTTAGCGGAGGCCCACAGTTCGCGGTATTCCATTCACCCGGGTGCCGCGAAGATGTACCAGGACTTGCGGCAGTACTAATGGTGGCGCAGAATGAAGAAAGATATCATTGCGTATGTCGCTCGGTGTCTAAATTGTCAGCAGGTGAAATATGAGCACCAGAGACTTGGTGGTGTATTCCGGAGGATTGAAATTCCCGAGTGGAAATGGGAGCGGATCACTATGGACTTCGTTACTTGGACTTCCTTTGACTCGGAGGAAATTTGATGCTATTTGGGTCATTGTTGATAGGTTGACCAAGTCAGCACACTTTATTCCAGAGTATCTGTCTCCTACTCGTCGGAGAGGTTAGCGGAGGTTTACATTAGGGAGATTGTTCGTCCCCATGGGGTGCCAGTATCTATTATCTCTGATCGGGGAACGCAGTTTACCTCGCGGTTCCGGAGAGCGGTCCAGCGGGAGTTAGGCACCCAGGTTCAGTTGAGTACAGCATTTCATCCTCAGACGGATGGCCAGTCAGAGAGGACCATTCAGATTCTTAAGGACATGCTTCGAGCCTGTGTTATTGATTTCGGAGGCTCGTGGGATCAGTTTCTACCATTAGCAGAGTTCGCCTACAATAACAGCTACCAATCTAGCATCCGGATGGCTCCGTATGAGGCGTTGTATGGTAGGCGATGTCGATCACCAGTTGGATGGTTTGAACCGGGAGAGGCTCGGTTGTTGGGTACGGACTTAGTTCAGGAGGCCTTAGATAAGGTCAAGACTATTCGGGAGAGATTGCGTTCAGCTCAGTCCAGGCAGAAGACTTATGCGGATCGCAAGGTGCGAGATGTAGATTTCATGGTTGGTGAGCGAGTATTGCTTCGGGTGTCGCCTATGAAGGGCGTGATGAGGTTCGGAAAGAAGGGCAAGCTCAGCCCTAGGTATATTGGTCCATTTGAGATTCTAGACAGAGTGGGAGGGGTGGCTTACAGATTAGCTTTGCCGCCTAGCTTATCAGCCGTGCATCCAGTTTTTCATGTATCTATGCTTCGGAGATACCACGGCGATCCCACACATGTGTTAGACTTCAGTACTGTCCAATTGGACAATGATCTATCTTACGAGGAGGAGCCGGTGGCTATTCTAGACCGGTAGGTTCGACAGTTGAGGTCGAAGAGTTATCCTTCTGTGCGTGTTCAGTGGAGAGGTCAGCCTCCTGAGGCATCGACCCGGGAGTCCGAGTCTAATATGCGGAGCCGCTACCCACACTTGTTTCCTGACTCAGGTACTTCTTTCTTTTGTCCGTTCGAGGATGAACGGTTGTTTTAGAGGTGGAGATTGTGACGACCCAAAGGGTCATCACTTATTTAATTAATCATTTCGAGCTTCTGAGGCATTGAAAACCTCATTCTATGTTGCCTCGATTTGCGTGCACAGTCCGGGCACAAAGCTGAAAAATATTTATGTTGAAATATGTGAAATATGTGAAAAAGTAGAAGAATTTTGATATTAATATTGATATGGTTGACTTTGGTCAACATTTTTGGTAAACGGACCGGATCCGTGATTTGACTATTTCTCAGAAAATCCGTAGAAAAATATGGAACTTGGGCATATGTCCGGAATTGAAATCCGAGGTCTAGAACCCCGGTAAAAGAATTTTTCTGTTAAATTGTTTTCTGAAAATGTTTAAGGAAAATGAAACTGAATTTTGATTAAAAGGTACTGGTATCGGGCTCGTATTTTGGTTCCGACGCCCGGTACAGGTCATATATATTGGTTAAGCGCTTCCTGTAAAGTTTGGTTGAAAATGGACGTCGTTTGACGTGTTTCGGCCTTAAATTGGAAATTTTGGAAATTATGAAATTTTAAAGAATTCTTGAGTTTTAAGGCTCAATTCATTGATTTTGATGTTATTTTAGCGATTTGATCGCGCGAACAAGTTCGTATGATGTTTTTGAGTTAGTGTGCATATTTGGTTTGAATCCCCGAGGGCTCGGGTGAGTTTCGGATAGGTAACGGGATGGTTTTGAACTTGAAATTGCAGCAGAAACTCTGCAATTTTTGCACAGAGATTTTCTTCTATGCGATCGCATAGGTGAGGCTACGATCGCATAGAGCAAAGATTAGAGGTCCCAAAAAAATCCTTCTGTGCGATCGCAATAGAGCCCATGCGATCGCATAACTTCCACTTTTCCTCTTATGCGATCGCATACTATCCTTCGCGATCGCATAAAGTAAGACTGAGGCCCAGAATTTCCTTCTATGCGATCGCGTACCATTCCCTGCGATCGCATAGAGTAATTTCAGTTCATCCATTTCCTTCTATGCGATCGCATAAGACCTCCGCGATCGCATAGAGTAATTTTGCTGTCCCCATTTTTCTTCTATGCGATCGCATCACAGGCCCTGCGATCGCATAGAGTAAATTTTCGCCCAGTGAATTTAAGACAGAAAACAGAACAGAAACGGGATAAAAATCCCATTTCTGTTCAACTCTCTTCTCCACAACATTTTAGGCGATTTTTGAGGCATTTCTTCATCAAAGTTCATTGGGTAAGTATTGTTAACTCGTTTTCTTCATTTTTCATCAACATCAATCAAATCCTTAGGCTTAAACATGTATAAATTGGTTGAAAATTTGAGAAATGGGTATAGTTAGGGCTTTCAAAGAATTTGCGATTTAGACCTCGTTTTGGAGTCGAACTTAAGAACAAATTGTATATTTGAACTCATGGAAGATTGGGTGAACTTGTTTTGGTTCGAAACTTGAGTTTCGATTATGTGGGCCCGGGGTCGATTTTTACTATTCCGGGCAGAATGTTGTAAAAACCATATTTAGCAATATGAACTAGTTTGTTAAGTAGAATTGATGATATTAAATCAATTGTGTATAGATACGATTGGATTGGAGTCAAATTCAAAAGGAAAAGGCATTGCTACGGATTGAATCGTTCGTAAACTTTCGAGGTAAGTGTTTGTTCTATCCTAGCTTGAGGAAATAGGATTATGTGTTATGTGTTATGTGATCGAGTGCGGTGTATGGGCTGTGGTGACGAGCATCCATACACTGGCGTCTAGTATGACCGTGAGTCGTTGGAAAATGACATTTTGAGATATATTACAGGTGAATTGTTATTGTTCTCCCTTGTTGGGACTTGTTGTGAAGATAATTATTGATTGCCCTTGATGGGACGATTTATGAATTACTGTTTCTTTCTTTGCCCTTAATTGTGATTGTTATTTGGGTGAGGAAGAGTGATAATGCACGAAGGGTGATGCCGTGCCATGTTTATTTATTTATGCACGAAGGTTAATGTCGTGCCATGTTTATTTATTGATTATGCACGAAGGATCATGCCGTGCCATGTTATTGAACCATGTACGAAGGATCATGCCGTACTTATGGATGTGAGGATGAGAGTAAAAGCACGAAGGGTGATGCCGTGTACTTTATTTGTTTGTTTGGTAAGGATGAGAGTAAAAGCACGAAGGGTGATGCCGTGTACTTTATTTGTTTATTTGGTGAGGACGAGAGTAAAAGCACGAAGGGTGATGCCGTGCAATTGCTTGCTATTTCTTGAAGTGATATTATTCGTGTTTACATTATACTTTGTTTTCTTTGTGAAATTATTAACTGTGGTTAGTTGTTAAGATTCTTTAAGATACTCCTTATTGTGTTATTACTTGATTATTTCTTGTTATTTTGTGGTACACATATATATATTGAATTGCACGGGTTTATGTGAGTGTCTGGTCCTAGGCTTGTCACTACTTCGCCGGGATAGGCCAGGCACTTACCAGCACATGGGGTCGGTTGTGCTGATACTACACTTCGTGCGTTTTTGCACAGGTCCAGGTTACGATCAGGAGCAGCAGCAGCAGTAAATAGATTGCGTGGGAGTTGATCACATTTGAGACCGAGGTAGCTTGCAGACGTCCGCAGGCCCGGCGTCTCTTTCTTTATTTATGTTAATAGCTATAGTCTCATTGTTCCGAGACAAACAGAATTATGTTATATTTCTTTCAGACTTTTATGTGTAGTATTCCATAGTAGTTTGTGAGTTGGTGACTCCACGTCTTGGGTAGAGGATTTCAGTATGATTTTCACCGTGTTATTTAATTAAAATTGTGTTAAAAACAGGATAGTATGAATAGAGTGGCTTGCCTAGCTACCACGAGTAGGCGCCATCACGATCCCGATGTTGGGGGAAAATTCGGGTCGTGACATATTCATGGAGGGTGAATGGGGTCGTGACATTAGGATATGAATTGGAAGTTTAGGACATGAATTGAACCTTTAAGATATGAATTGGACTTCTAGTTTATGGTTTGAAATTTTAGAATATCATTTGAACTTTTGTGGATATGAGTTGAACCTTTAGGATATGAATTAAAATTTTGGTTTATGTATTGAAATTTTAGATTGCGGGAGGATTTTGTAGAAGGGGTTGATGACTTTATTAGACATGCAATGGA
>JASVEL010004927.1:0-83043 GCA_032618575.1 Nicotiana noctiflora | reverse complement strand
AAAAAATATCAAAGCGATAAAAATATCATTTTGCACATTAATACAAACATATAATAAAATCAGATAATAAATAAGCCAAATACAACAATTATTCCAAGCTCGAATTCTTAAACCCTGAACCAGTGGTTCTGGGTTTATCATCCCCAGCAGAGTCGCCAGAGCTGTCACACCTCTTTTTTACGCACCCGCAAGGATACAAAGAGTTTTTCCAATTAAAGGACAATCGAGACGGGATTTATTTAATTATTTCAGAGTCGCCACTTGGGAGATTTATGGTGTCCCAAGTCACCGGTTAAATCCCGAATCGAGGAAGAGAATGACTCTGTTTAACAGTCCGCGAACCAGAAATCCGGATAAGGAATTCTGTTAACCCGGGAGAAGGTATTAGGCATTCCCGAATTCCGTGGTTCTAGCACGGTCGCTTAACTGTCATATTCGGCTTATTTATCTGATTTTTACAGTTATATACTTAATGCAAATTAATATCCCTTTACCGCTTTTATTATTATTATTATTTACGAAAGAGAATGTTGTCTAAAAATATGTTTCGAATCACGTCACATGAAATGCACCGGATCCTCGACACATTCTTATTCAACATTTTGGGATTTGGATTTGGGCCGCATGAAATGCACGCCCGTATTTAAGAAGGTAAAATTATTAAAATACGCGCCTAGAGCGATTACTTATTTACATTTTTGAGAAGGCCGGGAAATTCGCTAAGAAACGGCACATCTCGAAATCTAAATATTTTACATATACATTTATGAGGGCCCCGCGATTTGTACAACTTTGTTAGGCGAGGCATAACTCTAATTCTAATTTAAAAGCAAACTACATTCCGCTATATTTATTTGAGAGTTAATTCAAGATTATTTAAAACATGTTGCGAGCCACACTACATGAAATGCACTTGTGGTTCACGACACGCTTTATTTAACCTTGTTCAAAATTGGAGTCGGGTCACATGAAATGCACCCCGATTCCTTTAATCTAATTACGTCGTTCACTCAAAGAATAATGAACCAATTTCCATAATGTGACAACATCGTGCTCAACTATAACCAATTCGAGTAAACATACGAGTAGCTAACTAAGTGAGCAAATTCAAGACTATGGTGAACAATTACATAAACAATGGAAGCATAACTAGTTGGCGAGCATATGAAGGATTAGTCATTTTCATTAGCTAACTTCGACATTGCATGTTCAACAAAAATCATATATTTACAAAAATAGTCTGAACCATACGAAAGTAAATCAAATACGAAACGATCCAAAATATTAGCGAGAAGAACAATATCGGAAAAGAACAACACCTTTATTTCTGCATATTTTTCAACGTACACAACGAGAAAACGAACCTTTTATGACGATCTCAAACCTCGACCTCTCCGGACAGAACTCGAACCAAGCTGGAACCAAGGACAGCGACTAACCAACGACGTACCGGACCTCGACGAATGACGACGAACTCAACAGAAACAAGAAAAATGAAGAAGTGCCCTCCTTCTTTTGAAAAAATCCTTGCTGCCCGTTTTTTCTTTCCCTTTTTTCTTTCCTTTTTTTTAAAATGAAGAAACCGTCCCGTTTTTGAATAAGATGGAGAAGCCGAACAGTGGTCCTCTTCTTCTCGTTTTTTCTTGTTTCTTTTCTTTCGTTTTCTTTCTCAATTCCTTTCTTCTTTCTCCTTTGTTTTCTTTTCAAATCCTTTCCTTTTCTTTTGCTCCAGAGACCCTTTCTGTTTTCTTACGTTCCTCTTTTCTTCTTCTTCCAATTGTCTTCTTGTTCTTCTCCTTTAATTCCCCCCAGTCCCCCTTTCCGTGTAATCCCCTCCCCTTTTCATTTTAAAATTTAAGACCCATGATATTCCCACCTTTATTTTAACAATGTTGATGCCCATCCCCTCCCATAATATTCTGTCCGTGTCCCCCATGTGTGTCCCCCACGTGTGGTGGACTCGGATTATTACGGGCTAGGTCCGAAAATTATAAAACCGGGTAGTTCGAACCCGAATATTATTCTTCGCCCGGAACCGAAAATGAGAACACGGTGTTATTTAATTAATCCTAGGTAATCAAAATAACTATAATACTCGTAATTAAAATAAAACTATTTTCTTATATTTTTCAAGTTTAAAAATGACTACGAGACATTAATAAAACTATATTTTTGTTATTTTTTCATTTTGAGGTAAAAATAAAGTAAAAGAGTCAAATTTAACTAAAATAGCTATATTAAAACTAAACTAAATATTTTACGCTAGAAATATAGAAAATCTCGGGGAGGGTCAAAAATCACGTGTTTACAGTTTGGAGGTACAACAATTTCCCGAGCTCTACCCAAAATAGTGGCGCACACAAAAGTGTTTCCCGAAAATACCCGACTAGTATTTTACTCACTATTTTGTCACTCCCCCTTTAGAAAAACTTCCTAAAGAAAAACAAACTCTCTCTTTCTCTATAACTCTTATACTTGAGTTATTGAATGTTTTTGGTGTGTTTAAAACAATGAGATGAAGGGGGTATTTATAGTTTTGAGATAGGGACCAAAAGTGCAAATCTCACCTATCAAGAAGGATCAATTTGCAATATTCCCATCTCACCTACCATTTATTGATGTCATTGCTTACATCAATAAGCAAATTGGAGGAAGCTTCTAACAATTTCAGCCCCCAACTGCACCACTACTACTTCCCCCTGTTGGTCTCATTACCCTAAAAGAATTACTACTATAATTATGATTAATATTATTATCATCACCGATAATATTGTTATTTTCACTACTACTATTATCATTGATAATTCTTCTGTTGTTACTGGGTCCCACTCCAACTGAGAAACTCATCTCTTGCACTTAATGTTGTGGGGTTTGTGCTCTTTGTTGATGCAACTCATAATATTGTTGCCATAATTCAAAACCCTTGTTGTAGATCTCTTCGTTCTTGAATAAAAGCAAACTATTCGTAGCTAATTGATCTCTTCGTTTCTCCTTTTTGATGTGCAAAGTTCAGACTATGAAAATATAATATTTGTACTGAAAAAGGTTTAGGATGAGAAAATAAAAAAAAAATGGGTGAGAATTTTGGTGGGAAGGGGAAAGAATTGGAGGCGAGGAGAGAGAAGAAGAAGGGAAAAGTCTTTTTTATTTTTTTATTTTTTTATTTTAATTCTAATTTTTTTATTAAAAATAATATCATTCACGCGCATTGGCAGCGTGATTTGCACACAGTTTTCTATGTCAGCTGTAGTGTTTCCACATAGGCATGATCAACGATCAAAGTGTTTATTAGTACTTATTTTGTCAAGTTGGGGTGTTCAAATGGAAAACTTGTAAGTTGGTGTATCGGCTTTAAAATCGGCTGCAAGTTTGAATGGCCAAGAAGCCATTTCACCAAAAAAAAAAAAAAAAAAAATTCAGCAATTACATTCAAAAACTCCAACACACTTTTTACTTCATGCCCGTATACTAGAATGCTAAAGTTTTGTGTGATTGCCTTTTTGTTACTTCTGCCCCATATACTTAAGTTATGAGAAAAAACGGGTACGCTTGTTATTTTTTTTATAAAGCGGACACAAATTAAAACGTGACATAGAAAACATGTATAGATACAAATGCCTCACAAATACTCTAGGTCCCATTTGGGCGTGTTTAGGACCACATATTCTAAAGTCTTCATTTTTTTTCTTAAACTCTGTGCCTAATCAAACATGTTTACATAAATTGGAATAGAGTGAGTACTAATTTCTCATTTAATGTTTCATATTATTTTTTATTTAAAGCTACTTTAAAAGTTATACTTCATAGTTTTTCAATTTTGCTTCCAAGTTGAATTCATTTCCTAACACAAAGGACTTAGAAATATTCTTTTTCAGATTTAACTTCAAATACCTTTTATTCAATTTCGATCAATATTGTCCGAATGGCAATTAAAATCTAATAAACAAAGAACTATTTTTAGCAACATAAATTGTTAAGCTGGAGGTGAGAAACATGATAAATGACCGATTAAATTTGTAAACTAAACTGATAGTCTTACTATTTTATATTATCAATCTATATTACTTCTAGTTTTTAAAAAATAGTACGTATCATTCAACCTTAGAATCCAGAACTCAGAATTTCATTATTATTATTATTATTATTATTATTATTATTATTAGAGATAATATATAAATTGTCCATCAAACTTGTCCTGAAAAATCATTTATACATCTTAACTTTACGGGCGACCTATGTCCCCCTATTCTTGTTTGGGGTAAATTTAATACCCCATCGGTAACACTTAGTCAATTTTGTGGTGGGATATGTAGTACACACTCGCCACATGTCGGCTTTATTTTGTTTTTCCACTTATTTAATTATTTTATTTTAACTATGAGGGCACTTTGGTCTTTTTGATCAAAACCCATCTAATTCCACTTTCTCCCTCTATCACCTGTTATCTTCCTCCCTGTTCTTTTGCATTCTTCTTCTTCTGGTTTGCCATGGATGTAGTGGCGGATCCAGAATTTTAGGTTCGTGGATGCTTAACTTTTTTTTTTGACGTAAAGTTACTATCAATCTCATCATATAAGTATACAACTATTTAAATACAATGAAAAAAATTTAATTATAAAACCATGATATTAATTTTATGGACGCCGTGAAACTATGATGGATAACACAATTAACGAGAGAAAAAAAATTAGTGGATTTTGCTGTTCTAGAAGGATTCTTTATTTTTTTAAAGAAATTATTATTTTTCTTTCTTTGCTACTATAATTTAGTAGATAAAGTAAGAAAAGAAAAGCAAAAAAAAGAAGTCAGAAGCAAAAGAATAAACCTCATAATAGGGGCAAACAAAATACATGATAATATAAGAAAAAATGTTGCATAGAGTGGGGTTCAATCCTTCACCCATTGGCTTCTATAGCTCTCCAGCACCCACCATAAATCAAAGCGCCCACTAAGCTTCTTGTTATTAGGGTGCTTCCTATTTTTTTATATTCTTTTTCTTAATTTCTCTATATAACTATACCCATTCCGAGTCGAGATTAATGGGTGCTCGAGCACCTAATAATTGTACGTAAATCCGCCCCTGCATGAATGGCGTATCCCAAACCAACTAGCTGTAAGTTTTGAAGTTGTTAAAAAATACAATATTTTTAATAATTCAAAAAAATGAGTATTTTAATATCTCAATGTTTATTAACGTTGAATGGGGATTGCAGATTTGCAGTCAGTTATATTATTTTTTAATGTTAATAATTTCCTTTAATCTTGAATAGAGAATGATTATAAGTTTCTTCTTTGGTATTGAATTCTTGGATTTGAATTCTTGAGATATGTTTTGGCTTCAAATTCCGTTTTGGCATTGAAACCCCAATTCAACACACCCACATTTTGCCTTCTGACCAAGTCACCGGAGACGAGCTGAAACTGTCGGAAAATCAAGAACTCCGGCTGTTGAGCCCGCCGGAGTTGTTAATGACACTGTAGATACTTTCTATGAAACCCCAGCTCAACAAACCCGCATTTTTTGGGAGGGGTTTAAATGATTTTTTGGTTAAATATTATCCTTAATTTGAATATTTTTTAAATGATAATAAACCCACACTATAAATGATTTTTTGGTTTAGTATTATCCTTAAATTAAGATTGCTTAACAAAATAGTTAATGGCAAATTTGTTATCAGAAAGGGCACCTTAATCATTTTGGCAGGGATTTAAAAAAAAAAAATTCGCTTACACGCGAGTTTGGGAGAGTGAAAGTACTGTCTTTGCCACGTCATCATTTAGGGTGGTATAAAATTCACCCCAAACAAAAATAAGGAGAACATAAGTCGCCCATAAAATTAAGGTATGTAAATAATTTTTTTGGATAAATTTGATTGACAATTTATGTATTATCTCTTATTATTATAACCAAAGTGCATGCACGGCGGCCTGTATTTACCGTATCATGTGACAAACCTTTTTCACGAAAAGGCAAATGGAATCGTTCGGTTTAGAGTCGTAATCTTTAGGTGTTCGACAAGACAAAGAAGTCGCTGGGACATGACACTTTGCAATAATTGCCACTAGTGGGCTTTACCTTATCCTACTGCCCTCCTAATCTCTTGCTGCCCAGTATTGACAAAGGTTCTACGAAAAATATTAACGAATTGAGAAAGCATAGAAAAGTAAACTATCGACAGAAATAATTCCTAACTTTTTAATTTTGATTCAACTATTCGTTCAACGAACATGTAACACATATTATATTGAAGGAAGAGTTAGTTAAGATAAAGGAATGGCTATTAATCACAGCCAAAGGACAGCTGCCCAAACTTAATTAGCAGATAATGACTTGGCCCCGACCCTTTTTAACTGATACTAATATCCATAACAGTTTCTCAAAGCCAACAACACCTAACCTTAATCTATACACATCAACATTAGTCAGCAATTTTGAATTCCACCAAACCACTGTCTGCCTGAATAAATGGAGCAGCCACTTTAGGAGAAATATTTCTTTATATCTAGGATGAATCATGTGTTGAACAAGTTGCCGTTAATTTTGAAATTAAACTAAGAAATTTCTATTAACAGCCAAATGAATCAGCAAAATAAAGTTAGAGATGACTCATATATTCTGTCTTACAATATGAAAGTGAAACATCAACTGAAAGCAATGTATTCTGACAATATGGAAGTTTCTCTATTATCAGAGTTTCTCAACAAAACAAAACACATTACCTGTATAGCATAAGCCCGATGCAAATGTCACCAATGTCTTTGTCCTTCAATCAATGAGTGGTGTATTACTCCAAGCAACCATAGCAGCCAGCCACTCCTCTTTCATTACCGTCAGCTGATGCAGAAACAGGGAATGACACATAGAAACTACAAGAATTTTTTCATTGTAGTTGTCAATCAAGACAAACAAGCTCTAAATCCCACGTCATCTATCAGCCAAAGATTATGCAAATTTTCAAATATTGTACACGTTGCATTAGATGTTTTGCAAATATTCAAAGATTTTAACTCAAATACTCTAGTTCCAAACAAAATTACAGTAATGTTCTGGCTTATAAAGAATAATCTCCTACAAACCCCCTACCCTAAAAAAAAAAACAAAATAGTAGAGGGAAATAAGAACCAATGGAGGCAGAGAACTGAGATTTAACTTCCAGATAGTACATGCATGTACTAGGACGTATCACGAGTACACTTTAATGTACTTGGATCTGTTGACGGCCATGTGGTAGTACAATGCTCCCAGATGAATCTGTTACTCTATTCAGCTGGAAGTTTTTTGGCTAGGCCTCGAAGGAAACGGGTGAGGGACCTTTCTGCACGGACGATATCACTATTTACTTTCCCTTCGTCCTCGTCTGAATTGCTCCGATGTTCTCGTATTGATTGAACCTTCCTAACAAGACCTCGTAACTCCTGTACAAGAGATTAATACATAGTTCGATAAATAATACACCCTGGCAAGACAAACAAATTGTAATTTTCATACAAAAGCCACATAATTTTTTCTTCAATTTCTCAAGTTGGGGCAGCATACTCCATATAAACAGTGTAAGGAAGTTGACAGTTTTAGGTTTAACGTGATGAAAGACACAATTAACCAAGCTAACAATTATACAGTTATAGGTTAGGGTGCACACTTGACAGCCTGCAAACTGATTTATCCATTTTACTTCTTCGCCTAGTTTTCCTTTACTGGTTATTTGTCTTTGGGGATGAACATATACAGGCAAGAGATTGAGCACAAGAATCATAAAATCATGTGCAACAATCCCAAAATGTCAAGGAAAAAGGATAAATAACTCCAGACTCGTGCATAAGCAGCTGAATACCTGCCGATCAAAATCAACCTCTCTTAGCGAATAGATTTCTTTTGTGATGTCAACGTCCTTATTGATCAAGCCATCAAACCATCTATCAGCTAAAGCAGTATCATCCTCAGAATCCTGAAAATAAACAAAAAGGAAGCAAGGGTTAAAGATGTAGCATTTCCTGTGTTGCAGCTAACCTGGTTTCATGTAATTACAGGAAAAAAGTTAGCAATTTTAGTTTGTTATGCACTGTCTCAAATTTTAACACACAAAAGCAGCCAAAGAATTTTGACTCCCCACATGTTTTGAGAAAAGAAAACAAGAGGATGGAGATTATGCCTCACATCTCCGTCATCCTCATATTCAGTCTCTTCAACTTCTTCATCAACATCTTCAGTAGCTGAAAGTTCCGAACCAGATAAAGCCTGAAATTTAGTTTGGTCTCCATCTTTTGTTGCCTGAATTAAACCATCCATCAATTCAGGCTCAACATCCCGCAATAATCTACCTAACATGAAGTTGTATCACATTGTCAGCATATAGCTTTGGACATACATCATTTGCTCGTAATCAAAAGTTTCAGGAGAATACACTGATATTATCATGCCACAAAATTTCCAGGGTGAACTTAGCCCAAAAATATTCAGAAAAAAATTTTCCAAGGTTTATGAGACCATAGATTTTAGAATTCAAATCATTAAAGTAAACCATGTCTTTGTAAAATGCAGATAAATAACAACATTAATTGCACGGTATTCAGTTTATACCACCACATTTAGTAATATAAATAACATCCAGAACACTATGCACAATCAATCAATTAATACTCTTAATACTGAACTTTATGGTTTTTCGTCATGGGAACGAACAGTTTACAAATCAATTATACAAAGCACCACAGTCCTAGAGAAAAATGGGACCAAAAACATGACAAGCTTATTCACTATGGTCTGGAGTGAGCACAAGTGCATAAATGAAAAGGCGGGATGTAGATAATGCATTCACAAGTGATATTCAATTTTCAGATTACTGCTTTTGCTATAATCATGTACAGAACTTAAACAGCTATAAATAATTGCTGGATCTTCCTAATAGCAGATAGTACATAGGTCAAATGTCAAGTGATAGACCAACAATTTTTTCACTAGAATGTCCCTTCTCAAAAGTACAAATTTATCGTTTGTTATGTACTTCTGCCCGAGAATAATATTCAGTTGATTGCTCTTCTTTTGACTGAGTGACGATACTGCAGTATTACTGTTTAGAGTTTACCCTCCAGTTACATGAACCTCCTAAAATATGAGATAGAGAAATTACGAGGATTCAAATTAAACTTAGATAGCAATAACTAATAAGTTGCCCTGCGCAGTTCCCAACAACTAATTTATTGAAACTCTACCGTATGCCACTACTTCCTTTTCCTTTAGTATGAACTACAATTTGTATTAAGCAGCTTAAACTTTCGGAGTGTCTACTTCCATTTAGCAATTTGCTATTTTGCAATCCCATCTACGTTTCGGGTGCATGAACTTTAACTAACAAATTTGTTTATCAACTCCATTTTGTAGCAAAGAGACCTACTCTCCTTTGAGCACTATCCCTTGAACCTGTCATGGAATCCCACTCCAATGACCAAAATACTTATCAAGGTGAGAATGAAAAACTTGCAAGAGGAACTCAAGAAGTTATCGAACAATTATGCATTAGATCCAAAGGCAGTTTCGCACAAGCATTCCTATACTCAGTTCTAGCCTTTTTGCTTCTCAATGCTCTAGCAGCCTATCATATGTCATAAAATATTAGCTTTTCTGGATGCAAAATGTACGAAACACTGAAGATTCTAGGCGACACAAAACTTTTTTCAACAAGTCTTGTTTATTTTCTGAGTTTTTGGCAAAAATTATCCCTTATGTTTGTGGGTAGACTCAACACTGTCCTATAAATATGACCTTGAGCATTATTTGTCTTTTAAGTTTATAAAACTTGAGCACAAATAGTCCAACTGATGAAATGGAACAATCAGAGCCTTAGAAACTAATGGAGTCAGGTGCCCTCCCCACACTGTGATTTCTCCATGCAAACCCTTCTTCCCCCAATTTATTTTTACCATTGTGTTTATCTCTGCCACAGTAGTTTATGCCAGGTTTTATCTTTCTAAATGCTACACTAAAAAGCAATTACAAGAATGCCAGTGAGAACAAAGTTGATGGTCTTTTTAGGCTGCAAAAGGAGGAACAATTGTTGTTTATGGGATAAAATTAAATTCTATGTATATAAAAAAATAACTTGGCGGCAAAAATTTCAAACTCGACTTCTATCATCTATGTAATGAACTTCCCTGATTTCTCCTTAAAACATCCTCAAATGTATCTTAATCTGATTATATCATGTAAGTTTTAATTTGCAGAATCTTCGTCAAATTATCTTGTATGTAAAAAATCATATCCGAGTTTCCAAAAATATTCCAGAGCAGATGCTTGTAATCAATCTCTAATCTTGCTAAATTGCTTTTATATATAATCTTCATGATCAGATGAATTCTCAGCCAGTGAGCATAACGTGCTTCACCAACTACTAAAGGGTAAGCCATGTACAGAAATTTTAGGTATTTTGTACGTAGGGATCTTCAACATTATGCAACTACAAATTGGCAATCCATGATTCAGCAGTAAGTTGGCTCTGTTTTCTCTCCTTCGAGCACGTTACCCGCCTTTGTTGGAACTAAGTTGCGCCTATAGCTGGAAACACATGCCGAAAGAGGCAGTCTAAAACTTGAGGATGTCTGTAATACATTGCCTTTGCCTAAATCTGTGGCTCTGTGCCGCCTTGATGGAGGTGTTTGACATGCTCGCAGGGAGAACAGAAAGACAGGGAACGTGCTGAAGGGGAGAAATCAGAGGCAGGGTCTTTTGAAACTTCTCGCGCGCAAGTCACGTGGAATTCTTCCGTTAGTATCAACCTCATTCTGTTAGTTGTACTATTTGTGCCCAGGTTTTGCAAACTTAAAGGACAAATAGTGCTCAGATCCATATTTGAAGGACAATATTGAGTCTACTCTCAAACATAAGGGATAATTTTGGCCAAAAACTCTTTATTTTCTTGCGTAACACAAGTATTCGTTTGCATAGCACAAAATTGAGGACTAAAAAGAGCTTAAAGATAAATCAGTTACAACTGAATTTATCAGATGGCAAAGACCATAGATCACGTAGTTGTTTGAGTCAGACAAAGACAACTGAGAAGCTTATTAGGTCAGAGGTCGAACAATATGGAGAAAATTCAGAATATATATGATGATAATAGAACCTTATAAAAAACATGACAGATAATAGATTGATGAGAGGCAGGTTGAAAGGGAAATTTCAATAAAGAATGCTTCCCTCTTTTTGAGTTGTTAATTCATGAATTGTCTCTAATATTACAAAATCATTAGAAGGGCGGTTTCAGATAGGACCAGCACTAAAAAACATGCCTTATATAAAAAAGAGAGCACCAGCACTAAGATAGTAGAATACATAATTTGAGGGATAAGCACCAGATAGTAAAAACAACTCCAAGTCTCCAAGAGTACTTTTCTCTCTCTAATAGTTTTAGAGTGCACAAGTAATTTATGAAGTAAAATTTACACTGTCTCTAACATTTTCTAGCGTTCATGTTAACTAGTCCATCCTTTAGTAGTCAAGGAAAGCAATACACCCATTTGGATAGAAACATCATTTAATAAGAGGCGATGGCATATTTATGAATTTCATATGCCATGTTTATAGCCTATAGGTATTATTGAAATGAATCCAAATAATGGATGAAAGGGTCTATGAATCGAGTTTGTATTGTAAATTTAAACTTCATATTCAGACCCGCTGTAAAGCATTTAAGCCATGTGAATTCCAAATTCATAGAGTGAAATCTATTATACTCCTTCCTTAAATCCTAGCACTTCATCCATTCGCCTTCTCTCCTCCCAGATGTTATTGATTATCTGCAACCTTTTTAAACAGTTCTCCACAATGCTAATTTGCAAGTCCTTCACTTATCAAGTGATCAACATTGACTAACCTTTGAACCTAAATTGGATATATCTGAGGTATTTTGTAAATTACTAAAGGTACTAATACAAGTTACAATTTTAGCACTTCTGTATTCAGAATGATGCACTTAAAGATTTGTTAAAAAGACATTTTGATGGACAACCATAATCGAAAAAGATGACAAGGTTAATACTTGATATGAATCAAAGTAAGCATTTTGAAGCACACCTATGTAATTAAATTGTCTTCGCTTTCCTTCTCGAACGTCAGGACCTAGTCTCTGCGGCAAACGACCAAGCACAAATTCACTGACCACAAGAAAATAAGCAATACATTCTCAAAATTTCTCGAAATAAAGCATAAAAAAATATTCACCTTGACTAGCAGGACGGCATCCAATACCTCCTGCTCCGTTGAAGCCACTCTACAGTGAAAACCAAAATATAAGAGTATTTAAACACTAAATTATACTCCCTCCGTATCAATTTATGTGAACCCTTTTACCGGACATTAAACTTGTGGCGTAAAATGAAGACCTATATTTTGGGTGGCCTAAATAGGGAAAGAGGTACGGGAGTATCCTTTATCAACTGTAATCAGGAAGTTCTCAATTTACCTGAGAATGCGCTTAATTTGAGGAGGAGAGAACTTAGCTAAATCCATGGCCCACCGGACAGCACGTCGAGCTTCACGCTTCTTCTCGTTGCGACTCTTCCTTGTTTTTCCATCGGAATCACTCTCACTGTCATAGGGATCCGAAGGTAATAGAGTATCACGCGATTTAACGGCGGCGCCGGAACGAAAATGAGCTTGCCGGAAAGCGGAATGTGATGCCGTGGATACTGGCGGTTGACGGACGTTACTGCTCGAGAAGAGTGGAATTGGTGATTGAACCAGGTGAATGAATGAGGCTCGAACGTATAAATAGTGATGCCATTTTGGCCAATTCATTAGAGGCTTAACTACATGAGCCATTTCTGTTGCAACTGTGTTAGCTTTTCCAGTGGGAAGAGACGGCTTGAAAAGCTTTATTCAGGAGCTTATTTGGAGTTGGGCCTCCCTGTCAAAAAAATAAAATAAAGTAACTATTACATTTTTATACCACATAAAAGACATTTTCACCGTGCATGTTTAAGGTTTCAGTAAATTATACTTAGTGCCCTTGCTCGTAGTCTCTTTTCTCCAGCATCGATGAGGACAAGGACGGAGGATGGATAAACAGGTTTGTCCAAATTAGGACCTCCGATCTAAGTTCTGCTGAGAGGATGTCATTCCCCGAGGAATTAACATGAAACGCAAGTACGAACTTATCAATGGTGATTAATATCCTGCTTTCCCTACTCTCTCTCAATCTAATTCTTTTTTGATGATGCAACCATCTTTTGGTTTCTTGGTGAGATCTCGTACCTTGCAGGTTGGGTCCGACAACTGGCCTCCACTTCTTCCTACGCGGAATGTAATTAGCGTGATTTGGCCAAGTGTCAATAGGAAGATAAAAACCATGGTGAGTTATCTTGTCTAAATATTGATGTTTCTTAAGGGAATACTCACTTTACTATTACAAAGTCCTCGGAGACGCCATTGCTATGCGGCTGCCCCGCTCGGTGAAGAAGAAATCCCAAAATCGACCAAAGAAAAGAAGAGGAAAAGGGTGTCGCTTGAAAGTCGCCACAGTAAACCAAGGCTCGAAAGCCTAGGGTCGATTATGTGGCTCTATCTTCAGAAATGGACCAACACCTTCGGGGTGATGAAGAGGAGGGAGAAGATGACAATTGGCAGTTGGTAACTCGGAAAAGAGGAAGCACTAACGTTTTGAAGTCCATTGAACCGGTAGTAGCTGATACAGTTCAATCTCGAACTGAAGAAATTTCGAAGGAGAGCTCGAGCAAAGTCCCCACGCCATCAGGTGGTAAAAATACATCTTGTCCCGGGGAATATTTGGCGGCGAGCCCGAGGAGCCTAGTTCCGAGGCACTACACAGAGAGGATAATATCCCAAGTGAATCACTTGGGATAATTAATGTAGATGACTCGCCGTCGGGCCCTTGTTGTTTGAAGGGCAATTTCGAGATGTCCGGGTCTCATGACTCTTGATTTGGGAATGACCCATGAATGGAGATATATTTTTTTAGAGTGCCTTGCAGAGGCCAAAGATGGTCCTGATCATGATGCCTTATTTGTCTTTGATGAGGCCCAGAGGATTTTGAAACAAGTAAGGTTTTGTCTTTATAATTACGCTTGAGTTTTATTCTCGTTTTCCTCAGTCTGACTTCTTTTCTTTGTGTGAAGGTCGTGGCACTTCATCGACAAGCATTTTCCAAATATTAAGCCGAGCTTGCCCGATACGAAGCCAAACTCAAGAAGTTGGTGCAAGAGAGGGACGATCTTAAGGGCCTCTATGTAAAAAAAGAGGAAGAGGTCAGGGATCTCCGAGTTGAATTGGCGAAAGCTCGTCAAAAGAAGATTAAGCTCATTAAAAAGATAATATATTCCTCGGCCTGTTATGTACTCATTTGATTTAAAGATTAATACTTCAACTTTGCAGGCTGGTGGAACAGCTTCGAGAGGACCTCAAGGTGAAACATGCCGAGATGTTAGGGTGGAAATAACATATGGATTGTCTCGCCTTGAAGAAAGACATGCTTCAGGATCAGTTGATCTCGATCGAGCGGTAGCTTCAAAATTTAAAAGGAGAAAGCCTGGTTCGGAGCCAAAAGATTGAGGAGATCGAAGCTAAATACCGTTGAGCTTGCAAAGGCCAAATCAGATGCATTTGTGTCCTCTTATCAAACTTATGCCGAAGTTGCCAACATTCGGGAACAGGAAATCTTTATAGCGGTTGAAGTCAAATTATCATGTTCTCTTGATCATGTTAGGCTACAATCCTGGAGAGAAACTCTCGAGGAGGTGCACGCTCGTGGCTTCGACCTCTTAGCTGACATTGAAAAAGCAAAAATTTGGAGGACGAGGCTGCCGTTTTACTCTATGATGGTGAGGATTCTGCCAGTGGCTCCGAGAGCGAAGGAGATGAGGATGAAGTCCCCGAGGAGGAGGTTCTTGAAGACGTAACTCCTGAGGATGCAACTCCCGGGGATGTAGCTCACGAGGATGCAGTTCCAAATATGTGGTTTTCGAGGACGTGGCTCCCATAGAAGACTAGGCTTTTTTTTATTTTTGTCTTAGTCCCCTTGTGGTCATTGTAAATACTCTTTATGAGTATAGGGAATTCCCTTTCTTTTCTCTTTATCTCCAATTTGTATTGAATTCCGCTTCGTTGTCATTTGTGAATTTTTTTTAATGTTATAAATTTAATGATCAAGTGAGAACTGGATCGGACTCAGAATAGAACAAACCCTTAGGTTTTTAAGTGATCAACGGGCGATATTTTGAACTTATAATAGAATACCTTTTAAGATTTTTGTTAATCCTCCAGCTATGCTTAAGTTGATTTGATGTGAGCTCGGGATGATGGGACACTTGAGTTCGAGTTGAGTGAGATCAAGGTCTCGAACTCTACATGCTTCGGCCTTTAAGCTTTTTTATATTGGTCCTTAAGATCTTTTATGCTCTTTAAGTTGGGTCAATTCAGACTCTAAAGTGGCTATTAGGTTTTCCACTTTTCGTCTAAAAGACATAGTGAAAATTTCTTTATGCCTTAGCACGTGTTTTTTGTACCCACTGGGTTTTTTGAAAGTTCGATCGATCGAAACCTCATTTGTAATCTGTTTGTTTTACGATAATTGAATAACTCTTGACGCTTTTTCGAAGGCTGATGTTATCAAAGTCTTTAATTTATTTGAGAGATGATTTTATCGAAGCCCTTTTTTATTTTCTTTTGCCGAGGGTAGCCTAATTTAACCATTTTTGAAAAGTATTTGAAGGCCTTCAGATAATGGAGGAAGTCGGACGTCTGTTAGCCACATTATTTCAGCCGTAGCATTTTTTATGTGACCTTAATCTTTAATGTGGTTTTAAACTTTAATATGACCGTAGCCTTCAGATATGTCTTTTGGACTTATTTCCCGGTAACCCTTCGAACTTGTCCAAAAGGTTAGTCCTCGAGTATGATGGCATTGGCCTTTATGTCGAGGGGATGCCTCTTTGAGGTCTTATGAATTCAAGTTCAGATGACTTGAATATGTTAGCTGTCAATGACAGTCGCCGAGTATTTGATTTTTGGCCCTTGATCCGTTTCTTGGAAAATCACAAGTATTATATTCATATAACAGCAAATGTTTCGAGACACAATATTTTGGTATAGAAATAATGCTTCTTTCAATAATTGATACATGCGTACATATTTTATCGTTAGGGCTCGACTATTCTGCATGGACACGGTTCATCTGGCCATTTTGGCCAATTACAAAGGTTTCCTATCGAGGCCCTCTTTGGCATGAAGTATTTTTCTCAAAAATAATCTCCGAGGGTGATGCCCCCCAGTATTCGAGGTTGATTAAAAAGAATCCTTGGATACTATTGAGTTCTTCTTAGGTAGCACATAGTTGTTGCCTCAAAAACCTCACTGGTAAAACTCATTTGGGACAAAATATGATCTACAGGAAAAAAAGTGCAACACACGCTTTAAAACCTAAGGTCTTCATGTAAAAAGGTACCCTCAATGTCTTCGACCGAACACATGCAATGAGTTACTTTTAAATTCAAATGTACAAAAGAAGAAAATCATACTTTAGTAGTTGTATCGTTGAGTAGTGATATATTCCAATTTTTTTGTGGTTGTGCACCTCCTATCATGATAAGTCTGTAAGATCCTTTACCGACAACTACGACGACTCAGTATGGTCCTTCTTGATTCGAGCCTAGTTTCCCTTCTTTTGGGTCTCGAGTATTGAGGGTGACCTTCCGTAGAACTAATTCCCCGATTTCGAAGTGTCAAAGTTTAGTCCTTCTATTATAATATCTCTCGATCCTTTATTTCTGCGCAACCATCTGAACAAGTTCTACTTCTTGTTTTGCATCTAATAGCTCGAGGCTAGTATTCATAGCTTTGTGATTTGACTCTTCCGATGCATGCCAAAACCTGGCAATGGGTTCTCCGACCTCGACCTGAATCAAGGCCTCGGAGCCGTATACTAACGAGAACGGGGTCGCCCTCATGCTGGACTTCGATGTTGTTTGATATGCCTAAAATACCTCGGGTAGAGCTTCTCTCCATTTTTCGTTTGCATCATCCAACCTCTTCTTTTAAGGTTTGAATGATAGTCTTGTTTGTTGATTTGGCTTGTCGTCAACTACAAATATTCACAACTTTTTCGGTTTGGCGGGTTATTATTTTCGGTTCGTTCAGTAATTTTCATCTATAGCATCACTATTAACCAAGTTGACTCAAAAGGGAGTGCCTTTCCTGTAGTCGGATGAATGTGAGGCGAGCTTTTAGAAGCTCAAGACTGCCTTTACCACAACTCTTGTGTTAGTTTTTCCATCAGCTTCAGGTTCATATATAGTGAATCACAATTCTTTGAGAGTTGATATTGGATGTGTGTAGTGTTGATGCAGGAGGGTAGAGTGATTGCGTATGCTTCTCATCAGTTGAAGCCTCGTGAGAAGAATTACCCTGATCATGATTTAGAGTAGTCTTTCATTGTTCACACATTGAAGATTTAGAGGCATTATCTTTATGGTGTGTCTTATGAGGTATTTACTGATCATCGAAGCCTCCAACAATTGTTCAAGCTGAAGGATCTCAGTTTGAGGTAGCATAGATGGTTAGAGCTACTAAAGGACTATGATATCACTATCTTGTACCATCCGAGGAAGGCGAATGTAGTAGTTGATGCCTTAAGTAGGAAGATAGTGAGTATGGGCCGTTTGGCATATATTCCTATTAGAGAGAGGTCTATTATAGTTTATGTTTAGGCCTTGGGCAATCGGTTTGTGAGGTTGGATATTTTGAAGCCCAGTCGGGTATTAGCTTGTGTGGTTTCTCGGTCTTCCTTGTTTGATCGCATCAGAGAGCACCAGTATGATGATTCTCATATGCTTGTCCTTAAGGACAGAGTTCAGCACGACGATGCCATAGATGTGACTATTGGTGATTATGGGTTATAGAGGATGTAGGGAGGGATATGTGTGCCCAATATAGATTGGCTTCAGCAGTTGATTCTGGAAATGGCATGTGGCTCACAGTATTCCATCCATCTGGGTGCCGTAAATATGTACCAGGTTTGGAGATACCATTATTGGTGGAAGAGAATTAAGAAGGATATTGTGGGATTTTGTAGCTCGGTGTCTCAATTGTCAGCATGTGAAATATGAGCCTCAGAGATCGGGTGGCGTACTTCACTAGATGGATATTTTAGAGTGGAAGTGGGAAAGAATCACCATGGATTTTATAGTTGGAGTCTCGGAGACTTTGAGGAAGTTCGATGATATTTGGGTGATTGTGGATCGGTTGACCAAGTCCATGTACTTCATTCCCATGTGTACTACCTATTATTTAGAGCAGTTAGCCGAGATTTATATCCGAGATATTGTTCTCCTGCATGGTGTCCCAGTTTTCATCATTTCAGATAGAGGTACTTAGTTTACATCGTAGTTTTGGAGAGCTATGCAACGAGAGTTGGGGACTCTAGTTTAGTTGAGCATAGCTTTTCACCCTCAGACGGACGGACAGTCCCAGTACACTATTTAAATATTTGAGAGCATGTTACACGCTTGTGTCATTGATTTTGGAGGGTCATGGGATCAGTTTCTACCACTCGCAGAGTTTTCTTACAACAACAGTTATCAGTTGAGTATTCAGATGGATCCATATGATACTTTATATGGGAGACGATGTAGATCTTCAGTAGGATGGTTTGAGCCAGGCGAGGCTAGGATTTTGGGTACAAACTTAGTACATGATGCTTTGTACAAGGTGAAATGATTCAGGAGCTGAAGTTTTCACCCATGACGGGTGTTATGAAATTTGGAAAGAAGGGTACATTGAGTCCACAGTTCATTGGGTCTTTTGAGGTGCTTAGGAGGATTGATGAGGTGGCTTATGCGCTTGCTTTGCCACCCAACCTGTCAAGTATACATCTGATATTTCATGTTTCTATACTTCAGAAGTGTATGGCGATCCATCTCGTGTTTTGGATTTCAGCACGGTTTGGTTTAGAAGATGACTTGACTTACGAAGTGGAGCCTTCGGCTATTTCAAAGCGTCAGGTTAGAAAGCTGAGATCAAACGATATAACTTCAGTGAAAGTGTAGTGGAGAGGTCAGCCTATAGATGAGGCTACTTGGGAGACCGAGTGGGAAATGTGAAGCATATATCCTCGCTTATTTGAGACTTTAGGTGTATTTCTTGACTCGTTAGAGAATGAATGATTGTTTAAGAGGGGGATGATGTAAAGACCCGGCCGATTATTCCATGAGTTTCAGTTTCATTCTCCCCATTCCTACTTCTTTATGTGTTGTTCAGCTATATTTTATTGTATATGGTTGCTTGGTTTAGGTTTGGAGTAGTTTTGGAGTGATATTAGACACTTAGTCTCTTAAGTTGGCCATTTATTTGGAGAAGTCAATCGAAAGTTGACTTGTGAGTAAATGATCTCGTAATTTAGTTTTTAATGTTTGGATAGCTTCCCTAGGTGATTTGGGACTTAGGAGCATGATCAAAATATAATTTGGATGTCCGTGGTAGATTTAGGCTTGAATTGGCGGAATTAGAATTTTGGCATTTTTTGGATGGTAGTGGAAATCCTGATACCAGGTTCATAATGGAATTCCAGAAATTGGAGTAGGTCTGTTGTGTTATTTGTGACGTATGAATAAAATTTCAAGCCATTCGGATGAGATTTGATAGGCTTTTCGATCGTTTCCAAAATTCAGAAGTTTTGGAATCCTTAGGCTTGAATTCGAGGGTGTCTTGTTGTTTGGATGTTATTTTGAGTGTTTTGAGTGTTGGTATAAGTTTGAATTATATATGTGATTTTTTCATATTTTTGGTTGAGGTCTCGGGGGGCCTTGATATGGATACGTAAGGTTGTCGAAAGGTATGGCTTTGGAATTGAGCAGTTTTTGCTGCTGCCCTTGTCATAACCACAGTTGCGGATTGGGGACAGCATGTGCGAGGTCTGCAGAAGCTCTAATGGTCCACAGAAGCGGTTAGGGACAAAGAAGCCAGGACTCGCAGATGCGAGTGGAGGAGAGCACCTGCGTGATCGCAGGTGCGAGTATTAGGCTGCAGATGTGGCTATGCCCGGATAAGTGAATATCGCAGATGCGGTTGGTTAGACTGCAGAAGTGGTACCACAAGAGTGAGAAAAGGACCGTGGGTGCGGAATCTCTGGGGTCAGAAAGTATATAAGCTTCCATTCGCATTTTTTTGCCCATTTCCACCACTTTTAGACGGGCTTGGAGCTTTTTGAGAGGTTTTGAAGAGGGATTCGAGGGGTAACACTTGGAAGTAAGATTTTGACTCAATACTCGATTCTGTAGTGATTTCTAACTAATTAGACATGAAATTAGTGGAATTTAAGGGTTAAAATTGGAGAATTAGGGCTTAAATTTGGAGAGTTTAAATTGGGGATTTGAATGATCATTTGAGGTCTGATTTTGATTTTTTTGTATGTATAGACTCGTGGGAGGATAAGGCTTCTAATGATGTAATTTTTATCGAATTCCGAGATGTGTGACCAAGGGTCGGGTTTGACCAATTTTGGAATTTTGATGTAATTTGATAATTTTCGTGTGGGTTTGATTCTTTAGTGTATGTTTATGATAATATATTGGTTTTGGTTAGAATTAGAGCATTTGGAGGATCGATCGAGAGGCATGGGCATCGCGGGTTAGAGTTTTGGCTTTGTTGAGGTAAGTAACGCATCCAAACTTGGTTTTAATTCGAAAACCTGAACTATATATTTTATGATTATTATTGAGGTGACACAAATTCCAAGTGAGGGCGTGTAGGAGTGCACCGTGACAACTGCAGCTTGGATCATTCCATGGCACCACCTAGTGACTCTTTCTTGTCGATATATATGTTGTGATAACGTGATTAAGTTAATCAGCTATAAATCATGCTAATTATCATGTTAGGTCTTCACGCCAGTACTGTTGAGACCCGAGAGGCCGTTTCTCGCTATCATATCATTAGCTTCAATGATATTCTTTAGTTAGCCGTATTCATGCATAGTATATCATCTCTCAGTCTCGATTGTTGTTATTTGGCATATCATATTATTATTTCAGGCTAGTATCACGAAATTTTGAGCTCGTGTGTGTGAGGCTAGAGAATGATAACTGAGTGAGGCCGAGAGCCTGATATTGAGTGACAGTATGGGATTGAGCTATACGCCGCAGCATGATATCGATTGTGCATTCGTTGACTTGTTATAGCGCTTGGGATGAAAGAGTCCTTCCGGAGTCTATACACCCCTAGTGAGCGAAGTTGATGTTATTTAGGGATGGATTTTCCCTCGACATGGATCTTGTCCGAAGTATCTATACCTGGAGATGGATTTTCTCCATAGGGCTGGAATGGCTTTCCTCAGTACTGGATGACTGCAGTCAGTGATGTATATATATTCCGAGATGGATTTTCTCTGGGCCGGATGGCCATATACAATACCGAGTGGTTAAGTACTTAAGAGAGTGGAGGTATATGGTACATTTTTCATGTTTTGTGCATTAGTACATAGAGATTTGACAAGCTTTATACTCTATATTGTTCATATTGTATTTATTTGTTCTTAAGTCTAATACTTAACTGCAAGCATGCCTACTATTCTGTACAGTGTAATTGTATTATCTATTGAGGTTTGGTTCGTCACTGCCTATCAGTCCACAGTTTGAACTTATTACTTACTGAGTTGGTCTACTCACATTACCCCATGCAACTTATGTGTAGATACAGGCATCTCAGGACCTAGTAGCGATTGTTGACTATTCCGGTCACGACTTTATGGAGATAGCGAGGTAGTTGCGTGGCGATCACAGTCCTGCTTTTCTCCTTCTCTATCTTCCTATTGGTACTTTGTTGTTATTTCCAGACTATTCAGTCTTGTCTTATTTTGGAAATATTATAGCATCGCTCTTGACTTAGTGACACCCGAGGTTGGGCTTGTATTTTACGTTTTGTTGATTTGACTTATTATATTTTATCGAATTTTAGGTTAAAAAATGGTTTAAAATCAGCTTTAAATGAAATGCGGATTATTTTAAAGATGTGTCGACTGGCCTAATTGCATGTTTGGCACCATCATGAATAGGTCATTTTTTGGGTCGTGACACATGTCCGACTGTAGAACAAAATATCGTCAAAGAACACTAAGACAAAGCGATGAAGGAAAGGGCGAAAAATATAATTCATTGTAGCTTGGAAAATGGACAACACATTTGGTAAACCAAACGACATTACTAGAAACTCATAATGCCTTTCATGAGTATGAAATGCAGTCTTCTCAACATCCTCAGGTCGAACCCTGATTTGATGATAGCCGAATAATAAATACATCTTTGAGAAGTAAGTTTCACCATGTAATTCATCAAAAGGTTCATCAATAGTCGGAATTGGAAATCTATCCTTCATAGAAGGCCCGATAATCCACATAAAATTGCCATGTACCATCCTTCTTTTGCACGAGCAGAACATGAGGCGAGAATGGACTGGTGTTAGGACGGATAATTCCCTCTGCAAGCATATCAGAACTAATTTCTCCGTTGTTTGCTTCTGAAAGTATTGGTAATGGTACAGTTTAATATTAACTGGACCTGAACCTGGATATAGATGAATGGCGCGGTCTTGCGTGCGACTTGGGGGTAAACCTTAAGGTTTGGTAAAATACATCTTTAAATTCCTCCAACAAGGGACTGAAAATTTGGTGGTAGAGGAGAATGTCCCGACTCATCAATTGTGATCATCATTAAACAAAAATAGGAGGAAACACCCTCAACCTCTTATAGGCATCGTAATATTTGTAACCGGACTGGTTGGGCTTCAACTGGTGGTTTTTCAAGCTAGCTAAAATTTTGGCTTTGATAAAAAAAATTCCATCGTACAAGCTGAGTAATTTGTCAAGATTGGACCTAGTGATCCTAACCACGTAACGCCCAAAGTCATTTTTGCCCCTTGCATAGGCAAGACATAGACGTCCAATATAAGTTCACCACCTTGGATCACTATTGGTGTCTGACGGGCTATGCCAACGAAGGCGCTGACCGCCGCCAAACATTACCACAAAAGGCTTTATAGCTTCCATATATATATTGAGAAACTTAGCTTTACGGGTTTGGACAAAATTATGTTTGCTTCCACCATCCACAAGCACCTCCACCGGTGAACCCCGTACATGGCCATTGAATCATAGAGTTGTAAAAGAACTACCATCGGCCAAGGCGTGGTATGAGATAGAAGAATGATCCTGAACTTCTAAGCACTAAAGTTCTTCAACAATGAAATCTTGCAGTGAGAATGACTCAGGTAGTTCAAGTGTTGAATTAGAGGAATTTTCAAGAAGGAGTAACTGGGCAAGTGGCTTTGCATTTATGTTTGGGTTGTATTTTTCATCATAATAGTAACATAATTCTTTCTCACGCCTGGATTGGAGTTCAGTTGTGGACAACCACTGACAAGAAATTTGTGGAAAATGTGATGAAGAAATAGTAGCCTTAGATATAACAATTGAAGTTGGTCCAGTGGGGTTAAGTAAAAGGGGTTGGGTCTGAGCGAAAGGGGGAAGAATTGGACCCCTGGCCATATACAATTTTTGCTTATATAAATGGCCAATTTGATGTCCTCTTCCAATGTAGTAGGACCTCGAATTACCACTTCAGTTTGGATATCCTTGAGGCCTTAAATAAAGAACTCAACTAATAGGACCTCTGGAAAACGGACTGATTCATTGTCAATAGCCTCAAAGTGAGTCTTAAAGTCCACAACAATCGTGGTCTGCATTATCTTTGATAGCCGGCCCTTTAGTGATCTAAGTGATTGATCCCTAAAACAAATACGAATCATGCTAGCAAAGTGAGTCCAATCAATTAGTTATTTGTTGCGAAAATCCAACGTCACCATTCAAGAGCTTCATCATCCAAATAAAATGAAGCCAAAGAGAGTTGATTATCCGAAAGAATGTTGTAAAACTCAAAATATCGCTCTGCCTGAAATAACCAAGAATCTAGATTCAAACCATTAAAACAACTGAGTTCCACAATTGCTGGTTTGTTCCTGAGTGTAAGTAGAGTAGATGAGTTGGAACCCGACGGCAAACAAACATCAGACATACGAGGTTGAACCGGCTCGATATGCGCGGATTGAGCAACGACAGTTGACATGAACTCCCGGACAAGTTGGCTCGGGGTATTAACACGAGTTGATATCTAAGAAACCTTAGAGGAAGAACCAGATAGAACATCAGAATTCTTGAGCATTGAATCACCCATGGAGCACGAATATATTAAAATACCAAATGGAACAAACTAATATTCAACTTAAACTAGTAGTATCCAATAGTAGATTAATAACAATTGAATGTTTACAATGAAGATTATAGGAATTTAAAGATAGGATTGCAAGAAAGATATAATATAGAAATAGCCTCAGAAGAGGGATGAGGAGACTTAGAAGAAACTGGGATGGGAGATCAGAAACTACTACAACATCTTGCTTGTCAAAACTGCTCGCACATGTAACATATTCAGATAACCTCTATTTGCTTGACACGTGCCTTCATTCCCTTTAACTTAGCACATAATCTTGTAAAAGCTTGTTGAGTTGTTTTGTACTCTGGCTTCTTCTAGCAGACCTAGGCCCAACTTCACTCTCATTTTGCTGGGCTTCTACCTCTTCCACGGTAACTTCATCCAATGGATTCATCATAACTGATTTAAAAAGTTATTTCTTAAATAAAAGTCAACCTCTACAAAAATTTGTTCGATAAAAGCCTCTACATGACTACTTTCATTAATAGCAAACTATTAAAAATATAATACAAAAGATTACAACTGATTAATAATTAAAAATATGACAGTAAAATATTTATACATATAGCAGATTTCATTCAATTTAAAACAACAATAATCAAGTTGCTTAAAAAGTCAATCCTAGTATTTTATATATTTCACTATTTTTTCTCTCCATTCCATAACATGTTTTATGTTTTCTTTGGAAACCAATCCATTCCATAACATATATTTTCCTTTCCATACATGGGCCTTTTTTACAATGTAATGTAAGAAAATTATACATTTTTATATTCTGGTAAAATAAAATACATATATTTTATGAAGAAAAAAATAATGTATGTTTGTCGTATATATACATTATAAATTATGTATTTCTTAGGAAAATTCATGTATGTATGCATATGTTGTTTATATACATCTTTATATCTAATTATATATTGATCCATTCCATAACAGTTTTCATACGTGGACCTTTTTATACAATATTGTAGCGAAATTATATATCTTTATATTCCGATGAAATAAAAAGTACATATATTTCATGAAAAAATATAATGTATGTTTGGTATATATACATTATAAATCATGTATTTTTTAGAAAAAATCGTGTATATATGCATATGTTATTTATATTTAAATAGATATTATTAATATACCATTTATATTTTGCATTAATATAACGTGCATATTTATATAAATTATCGTATATAAACAGTATATGTGACATGGCTGCTCTTGGGGGCGGTAATGGATCCTCAGCCTTTGCTTTTTAAGGCTCAAGTAATTGTATATCCAATTACTTAAGTGTGTGGTTATATATATATATATATATATATATATATATATATATATATATATATATATATATATATATATATATATATATATATATATATATATATATGTGTGTGTGTGTGTGTGTGTGTGGGGGGGGGCATAAATACATATAAAAGTTATATATGACATATTTGATGGAATATTTACATTATAAGTTATCACAATTTAATATATTTGAAATATATTAAAGGTGTATTTTGAGTTAAAATATATTTGTATAGAAAAAAGTTTAAAACTTACAAAAAAAGAAATTAAAATTTTTATTGTGTAGAGAGAATTATTTTTGAGATATTCTTCTTTCAGAATCTTTGATATATTTGGGTAAGCGTTATTTATGGAAGAGAAAAAAGAAATTATGGAAGAGTGATGGAAAAAGAAATGTAGTAATAAATATTCTAATATAGAGGTATCCCTTGGTTAATGGAGTTATCAACTTGAAAGTGTTAAAAAGGTAAAAAGAAAATATACCGTTTTTGGAATAAATAAAGTCTATTATCATTTATGAGAATAGTTTTTAAAAAGAAAGCAACTATGTAAAAATTTTGGTAATAATATTTTTTTGTTATTGTCTTGTTTTATGTTAGTTTTGATTTATAAAATTATACTTCTATTACAAATATTTTAATTATTTAGCTAAATTTTATATAACTTAGTGTAAATATTTTTGATGCATCCATTCATCAAAAGGAATTATTGGCTTTAAATTTAGTTACCCTTCGCGAGATTCCTGACTATGCTACCGCCTACTATTTTTTGGGTGGACGGCTATAAGTCCAGGTGTATGGACCATTGGTTTCTACAACACAATTAGAATTCGTTTTTGACTTCATTTTTAGCGCCGGTTGAATTGAATATCTTCTTTCGTCGGCAGATTCGTAGAGTTATTCAAACGAGAAGGAGAACTGACCAATCACGCCGTTTGAAGCAAGGCGTCGAATTTTAACAAGTAACAACTCTCCATATTTTGTTTCCATTTTCTAGTTAAGAAATTTATTATTTATCGAAGACTCGTACAGTCATCACTCGTGATTAAAATTGTTCTCCTGCTAAATAATTTCAAACTTATAACGTCTTTTTATTGCTATGTTTCATTCCTTTTTTTCATAGGACACAATGATTTGAGAATAATATAATGTGTGGTTCTGCTAATAATTGTAGATAAGGATGACACTTTTTATATTGTTTGACTCGAAATGTTTGCAAGCATTTATGAATTCAAGACAATTAATAAAAATAAAGGGCCAATCACAGCAAGGCGTAACATATCTGAAATTTAATAAGGAAAAAATAATAGAAATAATTATATAGATAGCAGAGAATGTTGGTGATCTTTTATTCATGATATATGCCTCTCCATGAATAGGTTCAGATCTTTACAACCATATTTTGAGAGATCTACCGTCATTCTGTCGTTTGTTTTTAGGTTCTCACTCTGTGTTTTACTTTGTATTTCTTAGAATCCCCATGGGGAAAGAGTGGACCCCCCTGTTTCTGATGTCTGCCCTTGTATTTATAGACGTTTGCGGTACGAATTGACTCTCTAAGAGATTGGGCCCACATTGGGGGTTATTTCGGACATATCCGAGAAGGGTCGACCCCGACCAAGACTTTGGGCGGATACAGATAATATTCTTGGTTGAGGCAATCCTGGCGTCGGTTATATTCGTATTGGTCGAGAGGAATGGTTAACCTGATTGATTGACGTGAGATCAAATTATGACACATACACGTATGCTAGTTGCTAATAATTCGCTTGATTGGATCATGATAAGATGTCACAAAAGAACAAACAAATTATCAAGTTGATAAAATTATTTTGTGACTGTTATTGATTCACCACTACTGCTATGCTTCGTTATTTTTCAAATTCAATGGTCATACTGACCTATTATTTTATAAGTTCAGTCAAATTAACCTACATGACCATCACATGTCTGACAGTTGATTGCTTCCAGATGATTTTTATTTTTCTGATCAATTATTAGTAGGTGTATTGATTGATTATTTAAACCAATTAAATCGATCGAGCCATGTAGTGCAAAATTTATTTTTAGATTTCTTTTAATAAAATCGTAAGTTCTTATATAATTTTATAACCGTACCGATAATTAGAATAAATTTTTTTATTTTACGAAAATAAAAAATCAAAGAAAAAGCAAACCATACCAAATAAATTTACATATGAATTCATATATTAAGTTTAAAAATAGTAAAGCATTGATTTTCCTTGGTCCTTGAGATTATGAAAACATATATGTACAAGCCGCAAGTAAATAAACTCAAAACCCTAGTTCGCAAACCTATTATGTTGCTCATATTGAAAGAGAATTATTTCTAACATATATTCACTAGAAAGACACAAGTTATTATAGCGGTTATGAGTAGCAAATATATTGAATATATTTTCTTTCTCATGTTTTATATTTATCTTTTTAAATATTTAATCTTCTATACATTGTTCTTGAGTCCTTTCTTGGTTAATATCTTTTTACTTGTGTGATTATATTTTATTTTTCGTATTTGCTCAGTTTCTTTTACACTTCGGTAAAATAATTGATGGATCTATACTCTGGTAATTTTTCATATTTCCTTAATTCATGATCCTTTAAACTTTAAAATGTCTAGAGAATTTTGTTAAATCAAATAAAAGTGCGTATGTTATTGTATTATACTTCTACTAGTAACTTTTACATGATTTAGAAAAAATATAGAAAATTAACCGAATTGTACCAAAACCGAAGATAAACTAATATGATTGAGACGATTTCGAAAAGTCTAATGTTAATTATACATAATAGATTAATTGAAATATTAGTATAATACAAATTTTATAATATAACAAGCCAACCGAACCATTGAGATGATGATATCCCTAATTATCAGCAACACATTGAGATAGTTATGGAGAAAAATTAGTGTTGATTAGTCTACTTCACGAAAACAGCTAATGTTACTAGGAATGTGAATTTTCTTCCCTGAATTCGTTATGACACGCAATTCTTATCCTATAAGTGGGGACCCACGGATTTTGTGGACCAAATTGACACCATTTTCATCTTACAATTTGGATCAAGGAGAGGCCATAGAAAACGAAACTACAGCACCGGTTTTAACTTTGCATTAATAGCACCAAATGGAAAATTATTTTTGCGAGTTGTAATAATACAGGTGTCAATTGTACAATTTTGATGTGTTAATTGTACAATTTTGATGTGTTTTCAGACATTAAAAATTAGAAGAATTAACTCAAATGTCCGCAACCTAATTTTTTAAACAATTAAAATTCATGTGTAATATATATGTAATTGTGTATAATCAATATATAATTTATATATAACGGTTAGAAAAGATAAACATTGAATTTGACCGGCTATTTGTATAACAACCTCGTTTATATATTAACTTGATACACATATAATATATATATATATATATATATATATATATATATATATATATATATATATATATATATATATATATATATATCAATAAGTACGAATTTGAAAAACTAAAGCTAATTAATTCTTGATTTAGAAAAGTAGATACTTATTTTGAACCAAAACAAAAATCTAAAATATCACTTATTATGAACCAGAGGGTGAATATTATACCCAACGAACATAACAGTTGTAGTAATTTACACATTCGTGTTTACATATACCGTACATATTACCCTCTCCAGACTTCACCTTGTGGGAATATACTGAGTTGTTGTTGTTGTTTACATATACTGTACAAATGCTTACTAGTACCCCTATGAAATAATCAAAATACTAATGCGTCTGATCATGGTACTTTCAGCTTCTTTAGCAGTACCTGTGAAATGGTAATGGTTGATTTTGACCATAACCAAATCAGGAGACGAAACTAATCGGCCCGTGCGTTTCGAAGGAGTGCTAAAATCCACAATGAACCGTTCGAGGCAAAAAAGCTACCAACATTGATCGGTTTCCCACTTCCGGCGAGTAGTGTAATGGCTACGAGTTCCCGCCGACGACACTCCGACAGATCGTCCAAATCTATTCCAAAACAGTGTCCGATCGTAATTGGCACGTTTTACTGGATCGGAGAGAGTAGCATAAGCTGATTGAACTCTAATAAAGTCCTCAGCTGAAGAATTCAGCTGAAATCGAACGACATCGGGATGTAAAATTCTGGCTAATTTTCGGTAAGCAGACTTAATTTCATGAGTAGTAGCACCAGCTTGAAGTCCTAGAACTTCATACAACGATGACTGTGAGGCGATGTTAGAGCTAGTAGTAGTCCTCTCGGCGGTGGAGTAAGCGGCGGAAACAGAGAACGATCGTTGTTGCCGGAAGCTGACAGAACTCGGCGGTGTTAGTGGCGTACCGGCGGAAATTTTGGAGCAGGTAGTTGAAGTTGAGAGAAGAAAAGAAGAAGTAGAAGTAGAAGCCATTGAATTGGAGTTTTTGGTTCTAGAACAATTTGGTTAGTTATTGGAGACAAGGTTAGTGTATGTGTTTGGATAGGTCATAGTTGAACGAACCTATCCCTATTTATAGCGGTAGTGTCATAGACGGGTATATAAAATTTAATTCAACACAATATCTTTGACAAAGGAACATGTAATTTTATGCGTTTCTAGCTCAATTCATTCAAATATAAAATTATTATTAAAACCCACGCCATATAATTTGGTCATTATATTTTTGGTTTTCCCGTCCTCTGTTTTAAAAGGTAGAATTAGGACACGTTTGGGGCTCGCCCCGGGGCGAAGCACTCATAAAATACCTCTGGACTTATGTGTGTAGCTTAGTTCTGTGAGATTTACACCTCGGTCATTGGGGTTTACGCCCCGAATACGCCCAACGCCTAGCGTATTGGGCCCTCCTAATAGAACCTTATGCAATTGTATGTAACTAACCTTGTAAACCCTCAAATTTTCTTAATAAATTATTGACTATTCAAAGTTACTTTTTTTCTTAATCATAAATCATGTAGTTGAGAGTATTTTATGTCATAACTAAAATAGAATTATTGCACGTTATCCATTAAAACGGCTATAATAATTAATTAAATAAATGTTCATTTAAAAATTATTTATTCATCAATTTTTGTTATGTCTTTACTATATAAATTATGATAGTTTTTTTTGCTGATTAATTAGTATATTTGCTTCAGTTTTAATTATAATTTTATCATTTTTATATAGAAATTAAGTTATATATATTGATATAATCATGAATTTTCTTTACAATGTTCTTTCAAACTGCAATAACACAAAAGTATTCATACATCGTTTTTTAGTGTAATTCGACATATTATATTAGGTTATTTATAATTTATTTTAGATATTCGCCAATAAGTGCTACTTAATTGAATGAATTACAATTATCGTTTAAACTTATCATAAGGAGTAAATATTTTTGACATCGTTAATGCTCAAAACTAACGCTATTATGTTATGTACGTTTATTTCTTTTTCTTGTTTGTAATTCGCTTATTTTTTTGTTTCAAACGATTAATTTATTGTTTAGAAAGTAGATTTTGTTGTTAGTATAAATATTTTATAAGATAAATTTAAGGGTCTATCAATATAATTTTGCCTTAGAGAACAAGATTCGTTAAATCACTCCTATTTAAAATTATTATCCTTATATTATGTACCAAACGACCGATAAAATTATATTCATCCATCACAATCTTTGATGTATATGGACTTAATTGAGAATGAGCCATAATCTAAAATTTGTCATGTCATATAATTGACTATAGTCGTCTGAAATGCTAGCAATATGGTAAAATACGTGGGTGGTGAGCTTCTTGTTTTGGACGCAGGCTTATCCAATTGGTGACTCAGCCGACTCTGAGAATCTGAATCTTTGTTGGCTACCTCGTAAGTCGTGCATTAAGTCATGGGACAACTATGAATTATTAGGACTTACTTTGTCCGCAGCTGATTCTTCTTTCCTAATCCAACTTCAATATATTCTGCTCGACTATCAAAATCATAGTGGAACTACATATGTTTTCTAACAGCTAAATTAAAAGTTTCAAAACCTAAAATCGATTATCAATTCAAATTGGGGAGTAGTTATTCCTAATATACACACACACACACACATATATATATATATATATATATATATATATATATATATATATATATATATATATATATATATATATATTATTGTTATTATATTATATAATATTATATTATTATAGAGAATAGGAATAGCAAAAAAGTCCAAAGAATGCCAAGTTTCACCAAAATTCAACAAGTGTCAAAATTTAGGAACAAACCTACAAAATATTTGGATATTCAAAAATAATTTAAAATAAATAAAAAACTAAAAAATCTTTAATCTTTCAATTCAATTTACTACAACACAGACAATTTTTTAAATGCTTTGTTAAACCTAAAAACTCGAAAAACATAACTACTCCAAGTCTAAATTATTAAGTGCCGATATAATCAGATAAATGAAAAGAGTGCTCTACAATTATCATCACTTTACAAATTGAACTTTCCCTTTTCTCTTGAAAATTAAAAATTGAGAGTATTTATTAGATGCATTGATTTTAGAAAATGTATACCAAGACAAACCGTTATTTTTTTCTATTAAAAGAGAGAAAATATTGTTGTACTAATTTGATAGTGTTGAGAAAAAGTTATTTGGCACTTTTAGAATAAAATCGAAACTATTTTTGATTAATTTAAATTATAAATCTATATTTATATAAAGATTCACTCATCAAGAATATAAGAAAAATATTATACAAAAGAAAGCAGCAAACATAAATATCAAACAAAGTAACATACTAATATTTTTTTATTAACAATGTAATAATACTAAATATTGGATAATATATTAAAATATTACATAACAAAAAAGTTATTCGATGACTATATTAGTTCCTTTAATTTAATAGAGATTTTATCCATTAAAATTCAGATTATATTATTGAGAATAGCAAAATAAAATTTAAAATAAAATAATATTTCACGAGTAATAAAATATATCTTTTATTATATTACAAAAAGAAAGTAGTAATAAAAAATATTATACAAAGTTATATGCTAATAAATTTTTATTAACAATATAATAATACTAAATATTATATATAATAAAGAATAATATAGAACAAAAAATATTTTTTATTAGTCCCTTTAATTTAATAGAAATTTTAGTCATTAAAATGCAAATAATATTGCTGAGAAAAAAGAATAAAATTTTAAATAAAAATATGTTTCTTGATTAATAAAATATATATCTTCTATTATATTATAAAAAGATAGTAGCAGATAAAAATATTAAACAATATAATATACTAATAAAAATATCGATAAATAATATAATAATACTAAATATTGGTAATATAATATCTTCATAAGGTAGAGGTAAGGTATGCGTACAGACTACCCTCCCCGAATCCCATGATGTGAGATAATACTAGGTATACTATTGTTGTTGTTGTTGTTGTTGTTGTTGTTGTTGTTGTTGTTGTTGTATATAAGTACATTTAATTTAATAGAGATATTAGATATCGTATTGACAAATATGATGACAATTAAAATTTATAAAACAATACAATCTAATATGTTCAAATAACCCGATCATAATTTTCGTTAATTCATATTTTTTAATATCGACCGCGCATCGCGCGGGTATGACTACTAGTGTTTTCTAACAGCTAAATTAAAAGTTTCAAAACCTAAAATCGAAAATATAAAGTTTTCAATCCATAATAATTGATAAAGATATTTTTGTGTGAGCTATGAATTACGGATTTAAATCGTAAATGCAGTCTCTAATACTTGCATGAGGGGTAGGCTATTTGTTGGATTATAATAAGCAGCAGAAGCAATCCCAATTAAAGGTGTCTAACGGGTGGGCTGGTCCGGTCCGGGCCCAATTTTTTTGAACCCGTACGGGTTCCTTACCGGGCCGGTTCCGGGCTCCTTCATAGCGGGCTTAACGGGTTGGGGTATTTTCGGGTAAAAATTGACCCGTACGGGTTACGGGTTAAAGGGGCCGGGCCGGGCCGGGTTTAACGTTTTTTTAATTTTTTTGTAAATTCGTATAACTATTATAATTTATTTTAATAGTTTGTAACTTTGTATTAATTTAAAGAACACAAAGTAAATGAGAAAAACTTGCACTTATAAAGTTTCAATGTAAGACTTTAAGTTTGTATTTCAAAATTAAGTTAGACTTATAAAGTTTCAATTTAAGAGTTTAAGTTATAATTTAAAAATTAAAGTTTCAATTTAAGACTTTAAATTTGAACTTTGAAACTTTGAATTTAAAGATTGAAGTTTCAATTTAAGACTTTAAGTTTGAATTTCTAAATAAAAGTTTCAATTTAACACTTTAAGTTTGATTTTCAAAATTAAAGTTTCAATTTAAGGATTTAAGTTTGAAACATTGAAATTTGAATTTCAAAATTAAATTGTTAAAGTTTCAATTTAAGATTTTAAGTTTGAATCTCAAAATTAAAATGTTAAAGTTTCAATTTAACATTTTAACTTTGAATTTCAAATTTAAAGTTTCAATTTAAGTTATATTAAGAATTTGTATTACTTTAAAATATAAATTAAAGAATAGAAGGAATATGAGAAAAATTGCACTTGCTGCAAATTGCAAGTGCTTCTTTTATTTCATATTTCATAACTCAAATTTGAAACTTACAAATTGAATGTTTACATCTTTTAAGACTTGAACAAATATCAATAAGTAAATTCAAATATTTTGCATTGCCCTGCTAAGTTCGTCATAATCAATATGAACTGATTGGCCTTCTTGTGGAGTATTTAATTCGGATGGGTGACTACTTGTTAATATATCTTCAAGTTCCTCGTCTTCTGGGCGATCAACATCTTCATGTCCTTGATTTCTTCTTTCCGATCTAATCCAATCTCTCATACATACTAAAACTTCCAAAGAATTGCTTCCCAATGAGTGACGCGTATCTCCAAGTTGTTGTCTTGCTTGGCTAAATGCACTCTCGGATGCAACAGCTGAAATTGGCACATTCATCACGTCCCTAGCCATTGCGTAGAGAACAGGAAATTGCTTTCCATTTTCATGCCACCACCCCAACGGTGAAAAATCCTTTGTGCGAGGCTCATTTTGTTTCTGCAAGTAGAATTGAAGTTCATCAATGTTCCTGCAACTTGTTTGAGTGTTAGAAAAAGTAGAAAAAATATTAAAACTTTCATCTAATCCTTCATCTTCAATCAATGTAGCAGAAGTGCTACATTGCATAATAGAATTATTAACATTACCTGCAGCTTTATCAATTACATTTGCATAATAATTATATAATTGCTGTAAATAATCATTTAAACTCTTCATAGAAGTATATAAATTTGGGGTTTCAGTTTCCCCAATCTCCATATAAGTATATAAAGTATTCATTAATTGATGACAATCAGACATTTTAATTGAAGGATTTAAAACTGCACCAATTAAGTAAATCGGAGGAATTGGAAAGAAATATTTTTTGAATTTGTCTTGCATATTTGTCACAGCAGCCGTATATTTTTCTTTTTTCTTAAATTCAAAGAGTAGAAAAGAAATTTCCGCTATATGTACTAAACCCGTAGCAATAGTAGGGTAATAAGATCCAGAAAACTCAACAGTAGCAGTATAAAATTTATGTAAAAATTTAACAACATCATTAATGACCGCCCAAGTATCAGTTGTTAACATACGACTTGGATTCGTACAATGTGCATTAGCAACTTCACTTATTGGATATCTATATTTATAGCAAACTTTTAAAAATAAATATGTATAGTTCCATCTAGTAACTATTTCTTCTGGCAGGAATAGGGTTGAAGGTTATGTTGGACACACTTATCTTTAAATTCCCTTATTCTAGAATGTCTATTATTTCCTTGAATTACACCAACTGCTCTTCTAACAAGACTAATCTCTGTTGAAAATAAATCTAGGCCATTTTTAACAATTAAATTATACACATGACATGCACACCTAACATGAAAAGTTTCATTAACAGGTGGTTGCAAATGCAATTTTAATATTGAAATTGCAGCAGTGTTGTTAGAAGCATTATCAAAAGACATACATAATATTTTTTGTTTGAGATTATAAAATTCTACAACTTCACAAATAGTGCTGCTTATAAATGCAGCGGCATGACTTTGATCTTCATCATATCTAAAAGCAATAATATGTTTTTGCATAACAGTATTATCATCTATCCAATGGCATGTAACAGTAATATATTCACGTCCATTAACAGCTTGACCAATATCAGAAGTTAGAGATACTCTACAAGGAAGTTTTTCAAACAAATAACGTAAATATGTTTGATATTGTCCGTGAAGTCTGAAAATATCAGCTCTACAAGTACTCCTAGGTATACCTTTAAATAATGGATTGTATATTCTTTGAATATATGTAACATAATATGACGAAGAAGCAAATGAAAAAGGTAGACAACCTAAAGCAATCATTTTCGCTAATTCCTCACGATCCTTCATTTTATCATATTTTACTAACCCTCCAGTAGTAGGGTTAATAGTTGTTTGACTATCATCACCATCTAGGCCCCATTCTATCGGGTGTGAAATTCTCATATGCCTACTAAGCGTTCCAGTTCCCCCTAAATTTCCTCCAGTCAAATGTTTAAATGAATCTTTACAAATTTTGCATCTCACTCTATCATAACCTTCAATTAATTCAAAAAAATTCCAAACCTTACTTATTTTTCTACGATTACTCGTCGGAGCCGTAGGTGGTCTACCACTAGTGCCACGACCACCACCCCTTGTACCAACTCCAACACTACCTACCCCAACACTAGGTGCACTAGTAGGTGTAGCAGATATCTCTTCTTCAATTTCTATTTCATTATCTTCTATTCCATAATCTTCTTGTAATTGATCATAATCTATATTTTCATTAGGCGATGTTTCAGGAACAATAGATATTGGGCTATTACTACCAGATGCTGAAGAATTACCTCTACTTTTACTCCCCCTACCAGTAACTTTTCTACACGCTTTTTTAGCAGCACTAAACATATTCTGAAATTTAAGGAATAAATAAGCTCAAAATAAATATGCAATTAAAATATTAATAAGAGAAAGAGTTGGAGGGAGTGCACCGAATTGGAGCACTTGGTTATGCAATTCCGAATTTCCGATGTTACCACGAACAAACGTCAAGCCAATATTCCAACTTGAAGTTCAAAACCCGAATGATAAAATACTATAATTGAATTTCAATTATTCAACAAAAATGAGCCAAATAAATTCGAAGATGAAATGAGAAATTATTAAGACTTGAAGTCTTGAACTAGATAATTAGAGAATAGTGAATGAGAGAATTTGAGATTGAGATGAGAATTTTGAGTGAGAAATGAAGAAGGGGGGGGGGGTATTTATAGATTTACATAAGGCTACATTTATAAATTAAAAATGTGTTAAAAATTAAAAAAAATGGACAAAACTTAAATAGATCCGTTGGCCAACGGATTTTTTTGATTATAGCCGTTTGGGGTGGGCTCCATATATCTGAATTTAAAAAAAAAAAAAAATTTGTCTATTTAGTAGGCGCCATCATGACCCCGATGGTGGAAAATCCCGGTCGTGACACCCGATTCCGGTTAACCGTTCACAAAAAAATTCCGGAACTAACCCCTACCCCATGATAACCTAGTCCACCCGGCCCCTTTTCTACCGGTCCGGGCCGGTTTCGGTTTCTACCGGTCTGGGCCGGTCCGGAACCGGTCCAACCCGGCCCGTTTAACAGGTTTAATCCCAATATCAAAACCACTGTAATCTAGACAACTAATATAAACGGAATTTCATGGGTTATCTCTTGAAACGTGGACAAAGCTCCTCTGAGTCCGGCCTCCTCGAGCAGACTCAGCTAAAGCAAACTGCATTCCAGTCGGCGCGATAGCTTGGAGAAATGCAGGCATTGGAGCCTTCGCCTTTTTCGAAACTCACCGACCTGGCACCAACGGAAGGTCGCGTCAAAAGGCAATAGTAAACAACAATAAGTTAAGGTAGGAATAACACTTAATGGACGGAGACTTGGGCCCGAAGTGCTTGTAAAAGGAGGTCCAGTCACGAATTCCCACGGTGCAGGGTAGCACGCGAGCCACCAAATCTTCAATATCGAAGATGGGAGAAGGTACACGCCTCTCAGCTAAAAATGAGGAAGCCATGAGAATCAAAAACCAAAGAAGAAAGAAAATAACAAACATACTGCAAGATACTTACGATTATAGTTCAAATGCTTGGGAAATCCGGTCGGATTCGCCACCAGGTGCTCGGTCTTGATGAAGAAGTATTTATGCCAGAACTACCGGTTCTCTTTATCATTCATCTCGGCCACCAACCCTTTGATCCCACGATGTAATAGATGTATCAAAGTGCCTCTATAAAAGTTAAGCGAGAATAGATGCAGTAAATGGCATATATTGACCTTACAGTCGGCCAACTCTGCATACTTCGCGAGTATCAGAATAAATTTGTATAAATAAGGAGAGAGCTAGCCCGGCAGACGTTGTAAAAGAAGTAAAACTCCTCCGCTAATGGGGGAGAGGAAGAGAATAACCAACTAAGAACGGGTAGACATAGAAAGCACAATATCCAAGACGGGAACTTGTACTATGTCATCTCCTATCGGAATAATCTCGACGTGAGAAGGAATACGGTATTTGGACTGGAGGTCAGCAATTTGATGCAGCCCCATCTCAGAAAGCTGTTGAGCAGGAGCAAAAGCAGGTTCCTTTGGGAAGTCATTTGACCAAAGGATTCTTGGGAACCACCTTTTACACGGTGGGGAAACTTTCTTCCTCCTCAACCATGGATTCCTCACCACCAGGAGGAATGGCCATTGATAAAGGAGTGGCATCGGTGACTCTGTCGTAAAAGTGAGGGGAATTTGACATATTTTCATAATAAAGTGTGTACAACAAAGTCGGAGAAAAAAGATGTCATCCGGAAAAGAAATCAGGGACTGGACTTAAAGAAATTGCAAGAAAATGGAAATGGAGATCCGAGAATAAGATCAAAGGAATGCTGAAAGTTTCGAAAACGAACCCCTCCTCTACTTATAGGGTTGGGTAACATCGGCATCGAGGCAAAAGAGCCGTCAACGACACCAAAATCGAAGCAACAGAAGCATAAACACTGCATTGGGATGACGCATAATAATAATGCGTGTGGCATGACGTCATCCTATGGTAGCCACAACAACCGCGGCATCGCCTCCAGTTTGACCTCGACTGAATCTATTCAATTGTCACGACCAAATTCCTTTGAACGACTGCAAATAGGATCCGCTCATCGAGGACGTCCAAGATCACGACCTCAACAAGCGGAGGGACTAACTGTATTGGTCAGAATTTGGATTAGACATAATAGCTGCAAATGGATGTGATCGAGGATTAAATCGATCACGGCATAAGGGCGAGGAGTTGTCTTAGGAAAGATTAGCGCCGAGATCGAGCAACGCGTGTATGAAAATAACGGTAGGATAAGTTAGAATAGAAAGAAGGAATATTCCACCGAATATTCTTTCAGTTGTACTTTTTTCGCGTTTCTCATGAATATCCCCTATAAATAGGAAGAGATAAAGAATTCTCTTTCCAAATCAACTCCGAACTTCCTAGAATTCAATTTCGACCATGCGTATGAGTCATAATATCTTAAGTGAAGCTGCTCATAGCCTCAAACCACCGAATGACGCATTAGAGTTCAAAACGACCAATCAGATCGTTACATATAAAATACTTTGTGTATCGGATTATTCTTTTAATAAATAGTAAGTGTTACTTATGTTTTGCTCTAAGTAAAATTAACATTGACCTCAATAGTTGGAGATCAATTTTTAATAAATTCAAAGATACATTCCTCTAACCACAAAAAATTTTAAGTTATAGCGTAATCATATCTTAAATGCTCAAAGAAGCAAAATGTGAGTACATAACATTAGATGCATGCATATAGTTGTTTAAGCAGTATTACATATTATGGCATATAAGATGGGGCGACGTATAGTATATTGTTTGTACACTCGTGACAATTAGAATATGGATATTTAGGGTCTGTTTGGTATAACGGAAAATATTTCCGTGTCAAAAATATTTTCTTGGAAAATAAGTAATTTTATTCATTTTGCGGTATTTGGTACGCAAATTAAGGAAAATGACTTCTCAAGAGTATTCATAAATAATTTAGATAAATAAACAAGAAGCCATAAACTTTCAAACCAATAACCTTCCGTACCCACAAATTTCATAAATTTTCGAACCGGTAAATTTTATCATTTCTAAACCCATAAACTTTCAAAAGACATAAACTTCCGAACTCATAATTTTGGAACTTATACTGATAAATAATAAAACTAAAACTGAAAAATATATTTAGTTTTTTTAGAAAAATATTTTCCAATTTTTCCATGTTTGGTTGACTTAAATATTTTGGAAAATATTTTCTTATCAATTTATTTTCCTCCAGTTGGAGGAAAATATTTTCTTTATCAAAAGAAGGAAAAACATTTTCTAAAACTCCTTCTCAACCTTTCCCACCCTCACCAACTCACCTCACCCCCTCTCCAACAAAATGTATAATTAAAAAAAAATAATGTATGTAATTAAATTTGAATGTATCACTACTTCCTCCGGTCCACTTTAATTAGTTTTTTTAGCCTTTTTGTGGTTCATAATATTTGATTTTCTGATATCAAGAAGGAATTAAATTTTTTTTCCAAGGTTGCACTTGGAGTAAAAAATCTAGGAGTATTTTGTTATATTCCTAATGAACAAATTAAAGGTACTATAATCAATTTTATTATTAATTAATGCTAAAAAGTGAATTTCTTAATATGTGTGAAATAACTAAAAAATTAATTAATATGAACGGAGGGAGCATTAATTAATTTACTTTTCTTAAATGAAGCGAAATAGATCTCTATATATCAGATGTTAATTTATTTATTATTATTCAACCACTGCGAAAGATAATCTACTCATTATTATTATTCATCATTCTATTGATGGTATGCATGCTTAGAGTTTATTTTCTGCCTCAAATTGTATATTATGTCGTGTTTTCCATGGATGATATGCACGCTTATGCTGCCTCATGTTGAACATTAGGCTCAAAAATGATTTAAACAAATAGCTAACATGTAGTAAGTGTTCTAATAGCCATTCCTTTGTTTCGTACTGAATGCCTAATTGTTCCACATATCATGTTTAAGTAGTCGCTTTCTTACCCAATATTATATCGAATCAAATTCAATAATTTTCTGAGTTCTAACGTGTACAATTACAAAATCAATATTATGGCACGTCGCATGAGCATAATCCAATTTGTCCTTGCTTATCAATAGGAAGATTACGTTTATATTGATGGTATGCACGCTTATATATATTTTGCCTCAAGTTGAAAATTAGGCTCAAGATTTCTAACAGGCATTCATTTGTTTCGAACTGAAAGCCTAACTTCTCAAATTCATGCCACAAGATATAGACCTATATGGTCCACATATAATTGATGGGAACCCCATTTAAGTTCAAGTAGTCACCTTCTTGTCCAATATTATATCGATTCAAATTCAATAATTTTTTGAGTTCTAACGTGTACAACTACAAAATCAATATTGTGGCACTGTCACATAAGCAAATGATCCAATAGGAAAATTACATTTACATTGATGGTATGCAAGCTTATTTATTTTTGCCTACTTCTAATTGCCATTCATCTGTTTCAAACTAAATATCTAATTTCTCAAAATTTATGCACAAAATATAGACATCTATGTTCCACATATAATTTATATTTATTTAGTCAATTTATTATTAATATTATATCGAATAAAATCCAATGTCACTTCTATAAAGTGTCACGTTGTGAGTATAGTTTCCAGAGTTCCAATGCGTAGGATTACAAATTTAATATTGTAGCTGCTGCGCACATCCAATTTACCATTGCTAATCAATAAGAAGATTATGTTTATCCAATTTGCACGTTGAAGATTGTTTTTCAATTTGATTTGAATGTTTAGAAATTAAACATAGTAAAGATAAGTTTCTTTTTAGGTTAAAAGCAAACCAAACAGATATCTCTAGCATATGTTTCTCTTATAGTGTCGTTTAGTTCACGCGAAATGGCTTCTTTGCCACCTAAACTTGTACTGAATTTTAAAGCTGACATATAAACTTTTGATTTTCTATTGTAATACTTCAACTCAATCGATTACTTATAAGTGAACATCTTTGACCTTTGACTATGCTAATGTGGCAGCAACGCAACTGATGTGGTCAAAGTGCGTGTTAATCACGTATAAAAAGAGCGTGTCTCCCTTTAAATTTGAATAAAAAAGAAAGTAAAAGTAAATAAAAGACATATAAATAAAAAATAAAAAATCATGAAACCTAAATCCCTCACCGTAATCCCCTTTCTTATCTTCTTTCTTAACCCCTCCCCCCCTAGTCACGATCCAAATCCACTATGGGTCGTGATGGCGGCGCACACCGTTGTCAAGCAAGCCAACTAATTTATGAATTAACCTCTCTTTTAATACCCTTGTAATTTGAGATTTTTCCTTCCATTTTTCTATTATATAGAAAAGAGAAAGGAGGTTGACCAAGGGCATAATAGACATTTTAAATATATTAGAGCTTGTTTGTTTGTATACTAGGCTCAAAAGTTTTGTTGTGGGTTCTTAATAACCGAAAAAATCAAAACTAACGTGTCCATAAACTATTAAATTCTTTAGGTGGACCCCACTTTCCATTCAACCTTTACTATCTTTATTAAATTCATTACTTGATTGTTATTATTATTTTTTTCAACAAGTACTTTGAACTAGAATAATTATTTTTTTGATAATTTATAATTCAAATGTTCGCCCGATTAAAAATACTAAGGTCACATACATTTATATATGACAATTCTATTATTTTCTTAAGAAATATCATTTTATTTATTAACTATTTCAGTAAAGAAGATTTCATTAAAAAAATTAATGATACTATATGTTGATTTACATTCAAATGTTATTATATCATTATCAATTGATTTCATTTTATACAAATTTCAATTGGAATACTTCATAAAATTCGGAAAATTTTTTATTTAAGAATAAAATATAGTTTCAAGTTCACTTTTTGATTATAGAATATAAAAAAATATAATAACTATCCCCTCTCTAAAAATATGAGTTGAGAATATCTGAAGTAAAAATGAAGACAACTAATTTGTGAAATTATTATCTTTTAAAAATTGTTATATATTATGAAGTATGAGAAGTATCGTCATACAATATTATACTTCTCCCTCTATGATCGAAGTTAGTTGAGTACATAGTCTATTCAATTAGAATTCAATATTATAAAAATTTAAAATAGATAAATATACAATTAATATTTTTAAAATAGTCTCAACAAATACTACTATTGTGATGATGATTGCATTAATACCCTAAATAGTATCTCAATCATATCGAATGAAACTAGAAAAAAATATTATGTCATTCCAATAGAACAAATCACAAAGTTTCTTGTTAAAATTCTTAATAATTAAAATCATGATTATTATTTAAAAGAACCAAAAAATACCTTTTCATCAACTATTTGGGAATAATATTAATATTTAACTTATGATTAGTAAAAAAGAAAAAGATAATGCATTAACACACTGAAAAATACTAAAAGAATAAAACTATATATCATTCAATTTAAAAAATCAAAAAAATATATAACGAATTATTTCTCAACTAACTTTTTAATTACTATTTAACAATAATTAACTTAAGGCTTAGTGATGTAAAAAAAATATTAAAATAAAAGAGGCCTTATGTAAAAATAATTAAAATTCTACTTGAATTATTATCTAAACACTGTATAATAAAGCATTAAACTCAGTAAGTGTTTCAAAGTGATTGGTAGTAATACGATTTTAGAAAAATTAAAATGCACATAATGCAAAAGATAAATAACAATACATGTAATCGTGGTTCTATACGTTATTATAGAAAAACCTATTCAATTTCTTCTTTCCCTAAAGACGTATAAAGTGTGTAATTGATAATAGACCAAGAAATATTAAAAAGATGAAAAAAAAATGAAAAAAAGGAAATAATTGGGTCGTGCATCGCACGGGCGCATCATCTAGTTTCATATATAAAACGATCTATGTTTCAATTCAGTTTAAGAAATAACTATTAATACACATCTTTCAAAAATCATCCCAGAACCCGGTGCCACAAGTGCATGAGCTTCTACAGATAAGGATATAAAATACAATACAATATTCGTCCGGAATTCAATGGACGGAAAATAAATCCAATTTGCTAGAAATGGACTTCAAAAGCTGCGGGCCGTCTTGCATACTGCAACTCACCTAGTCCACGAATCGGTCGTGTTGCTATTCCCAGTAGGCCGCTAAAGCAGCATATACCTGTATAACAAAAATGCACAGAAGTGTAGTATGAGTATGTAATCAACGTATACTCAGTGGGTATCCCGCCTAATCCCGAAGGGGTAGAGACGAGATGACCAACTTTGACTCTCACTAGAGGTTAATTAAAAATATTCTATAAGTGGAAGGACAATCATGGATTTATATAGAAGTTCTAATTGTGAAGCCAGAAAAACACGTAAACACCTTCAACAATAAATCAAGGGCTTCCAAAGTCTATTCCTTATTATCTTATCAGTTTATACCAAGCCACGTTGGGCCAATTTCACATTTACAATTATCAAGCAACAGATAAACATGTGCAAATCACACCGAGGCACAACCCGCTCCAATAGAAATGTAAATTGTGCACTGCCGAGGGTCGAGCGACACGAACCACAAATGCATCTATTCTCACCAAGGCGTTCGACACATTTCATAAATAAACACATATGCTGCCGCGAATCATCCATGCGACGTAAGGCAAGTCGCACACATAAAATACATGCTCAAGTAGGAAATTAAGAATTTATCGAGGATAATCATCCAATATAGACAAATTTCTCTTTTAACATTTCAGGAAAAATTAATATTAAATCTTTTTTTAAATTCCTTTACCAATTCAAGGTGATTTAAATAATTCAAACTATCAATGGGTTCACAGTAATCCAAGTATAACATGCTTTTTGGGTCCTAGACTATCCGGACAATAGCATAATAGTAGCTACGAACGGACTCTCATCACCTTGTGCGTACGTAGCCCACAAATGAGCATATAATCAATTTAATTCACCTATGGGGTAAATTCCCCCTCACAAGATTAGAAAGGAGACTCACCTCGCTCCGAAAATAAAAATCGGCATTCCACGCCCTTCCTAAGACTCTAATTAATGCACCACGCTTCAAATCCATTAATATATGCTCAATTATTCATTACAATCTAATTTATAGCAATTCCTAACTCCGATCGAAAAGTTAACAAAAATGCCCTCAGATCCACGTGCCCGTATTTTGAAAATTGTTGAAAATAAATATTACCAATAACTCATATAGTCTATATCAGAAATTAATCCAATTGCGTCCATGAATCGACCCTCAAATCAAGGATTTACCATTTTTCAACTTTGGGGCTCAAAATTCTAATTTCTACCATCCAAACACGGATAAATATAGAAACCAACAGAGATTACCAAGGAGAAACATAAAAATAAAGTTCAGATATTTACCCTCTTGTTGAGACGAGGACAACGCTGTGAAAATCACCTCAAACGGAGCTCTAGAACTCAAGATATGCCCAAAATACTAAAATTCTCGCTTTAAAATACTGTCTAGTCGATATTTCTTCATCGCGTTCACGGGAAACCTTCACATTCGCGGAGGGTAATTTTTTGCATTGACCGGTCAACCCAAGAATCCTTCTTCGCGTTCGCGTAACCTCTCGACCTCCAATCTAACTTTTATGAACTTTAAAATTTCAAACTTCTACTTTCGATGTTTAAACCTATCAAATCACGTCCGATTGACTTCAAATTTTGCACACATGTCATATTCGACATTACGGACTTACTCCAACTTTTAGAATCGGAATCCGACCCTGATATCAAAAAGTCAAGCTCTCGGTCAAACTTCTCAAATACCTTCATATTTCTGTCTTTAGCCAAATGAACTATGGACCTCCGAATTCACTTCTGATCGCGCTCACAACTCCAGAATCACCATACGGAGCAATTCATAGACTCGGAATCCCAAACGGACATCGAAAACACTGAAATGCACTCCAAGCCAAACTTACGAAATTTGTTCTAAAATACTAACTTCCATAATAAGCGCCAAAACGCTCCTGGGTTATCCGAAACCTAGACCGGGCATACGCCCAACTCCGAAATTATCATACGAACTTGCTGGAACTTTCAGATCCCGATTCCGAGGTAATTTATATAATATTCTCATCCTAGTTCATTCTTTCAACTTTAGGCCTCCGAAATGAGAATCCTCTTTCCAAATCAACCATGAACTTCCCGAAATCTAATTCTGACCACGCTTACATGTCGTAATACCTTAAACGAAGCTGCTCATGGCTTCCAATTGCTGAACAGCAAGCTAGAACTCAAAATGAGCGATCGGATCGTTACTCCCCCCCCCCTCCCCCCTCTCCCGTCTCCCTCAATTTCTTTCTCCCAACAGTTGCTTCCTATCTCCCACCCTTACTTCCTTTCTCTTCATTGCGACTTTGAACAATCTCGTGGCCGGTCTTCATTTCTCTGCAAACTAATTATTTTAGCATCGGTCGATCTATCTCAGTTTGACAGCAGACATGGTGGTAACAATGTTTTTGCAATCTTCTTTGGCCAGATTAGATTGTGAAATTATTGAAAATTTTCATGGGTAGGAAGTAATAGGTGCTCAAGGAGGTCTGTTAATTTTTATTTTGACGAGTGCCGCCGAGATGTCATTTTTTCTAGATTGAAGTTTACTTAAGATATATACTCTGATATGAATTCATCATAGTTAAATTATTTACCATCGGAAATAGTGATTGGGGAATGGAAGGTTTTGGATGAGCTATGGGTGACAAATGTCAAACAATAAATGGTCTTAGTATCTAACACGATATATTCATGTGAGGCAATTGAAGCACACGCTCTAAGGGAGGGGTTTATTATAAGCATTTTTATCGAGTTATGGCTAAAATAAAAAAAACTAAAAGTTTATGTATCGGCTTTAAAATTCGAGTAGCCCAAAAGTCATTACACGCCTCTAGTTTATGTAAAGCAATTGGAACTCCAAGAGTCAATTTACATACGTAGATTTTATTATTGTGAACAAGTAATAAACTATGTAGTCTTCTAACTAAATTCTATTTCAAAGTATCAAAAAATGTTGGACCCGAATTTGTTATCAAAAGAATAATAAAATTAATACATAAAATTTAGGAAGAAGCATAAAGAACGTATAAGTGAAAGAAAGACAAACGAAAAGTAATTAAACAACAGCGAAGAAAAAAGTTAGGGAAAAAATAAAAACTTTAAACTTAGGGGGGAAACGCAGAATTTAATTAAAGAATAGGGATCAGATTGGTAAAATGAGAGCGCCCAAATTGTCGTAACAGGCTGAGCTGGACGCCCGTCTCGCATAATTAAATGCGAGTATTGACCACTCATCATATCCCCATTAAACTTGCCTGAAGGATCATGTTTTTTCACATTTCACCACCTCAACTTTTTATTGTAGTCACATCAGCCACATCATTCTTTAAACTCCGATGTGGGAATATTACTTTCAATTTTTAATTGCCAAAAACTCTGACTCACCCAATGTAAACCCTAATTTCATTCTCTAACCATATAGTAGGCTAATAATACTGAGATGTTTACCGTTAAGCTTATACTACTACTCATTACTCCCTTATCCCAAACATATCCCAATTTATATGATGATGCTTAATTGCGTACACGTCAAAGAAATTTTTCTAAAATAAGTGTTAGAAATTTTTGTATCCATAAATCGTTACATTAAAGGTAAATTGATAAATTTAAATTAAATGGTGATTGGTAATAAGAATTTACTACAATTAAAAATATTGTCAATATTTTTTAAACTGACTCAAAAGAAAAGATCGTCACATCATATCACGCTATATTATAAACATGAAAACTTTTAGAGAAAAGTTATTTTATTAAAATATTCTTTGAAAATTAAGTGATCATTTTACCCTTCTAGAACCCGCAATGATTTGTTAATAAATCTATATATTAACAAAAATCTTAAATTTTAAACAGATGCATCTTTTTCTCTTCTTTCTCTCACCTTTTCATAAATTTCCTACGAATAATTATAAGGAAAATTGATCTCATCATATTAATCTACAAACTGATATATATCCTCTTCTTTCATTTTATGATAGTAATTGTTATTTTGTTCATTATCCATAACTATTATTTGTTGGCTCTTGTATTAAGTAAGTGAAACAGAGAGTTTGGAATGCCGAATCTCACACCTCTTGCAGAAGATTAATCATCATATAAAATTACTCTTCAGATATTATACCTTCATTTTAAAAAAGTTTACTCAGCATTTCAATACTCAATTAAAGGAGAAAACATTTAAGAGAACGAAAGATGAAAAGATTTCAGTTTCCTAGACTTCTCATTTATCCATTCTAAGTCATCAAGTGTCGTTATAAATTAAAAATTACTAAATATGAACTCCCGAAAACTTTGATCATCCAACTCGGGTTTAGGGGCGCAAAGGGTTGGCTCGAACCCTCTACGCCGAAAAATTACACTGTATATGTAAGGCAAAATTTATATTTTACCTCTATATATTAAATTTTGAATTTCCTTACCACAATCCAAATGTGTAGTTTAGTGGTCAAGGCTACATAAGGTCATGAGTTCATTTCCCACTAGCTACCAAAAAAAAATTTTTGAACCCCCTTCATGGAGATCATGCATCCGCTACTAGAAGTACATATATTGAGATTTCATTCTTCTACTAATAACTTTTTTAGACACTTTTATATAAAAAGTGTAAGTATATATATATATATATATATATATATATATATTAATTGTCATGAATATATTGATGAATTATTTATTTCAAAGTTTATGTTCCTAAGCAGCTTAAATTTACAAAAGTATTTGAGAATAATTATACGTATTTGTATATCATATTTTATGAACTTAAATTATTCTAAATTTCTTTTTGTTTCTCTAGCTAAGGAATTTTGGAATATCAACTACTATATTAATAGTGTGCTAATCAATATAATAATTCAAAAGGGTATAGAGCTCTGAAATAAATAATTTATACTAGTATTTTTACAATTTTCAGAATTGGTAATATGTATTCTCCGCATATAGCAAATTTTACTTATGCTCATACTATTGGATTAGAAGCCATGATATATCACTTAAGTAATTTATGAATTTGTAGGTACTAGAAAAAGCTAAAGGTTGCTAAGAAAAGTCGATTGCACCTATGACTGCGATTTGTGCTAATATGATATTAATGGAGTTGGATTTAAGAGCCAGAATTTCGTCTTCTTGAGCCGAGGGTCTTCCGGAAACAACCCCTCTACTCCTTCGGGATAGAGGTAAGGTCTGCGTACACATTACCCTCCCCAAAGCCCACTAGTGTGATTTCACTCGGTCGTTGTTGTTGTTAAGCCAAAATAGCTTTTAAGCCATAAGTTAGAAATTGTAATTTTTGGCTTTTGGCTTGTTTTTTTTTTTTTTTTTTTTTTATGGTTTTTTTTTTGCTTAAAAATAAGTACTTAAAAGCACTTTTTTACTCTATCCAAACACTACAAAATAGCTTAAAAATTATTTTGGCTTAAAAACACTTAAAATAAATTAATTCAAGCGGACACTAAAGAACGACAACTTGAATTCTGGTGCATGATAGAGGGGTTTTAAAAAAAATTTACGCTTGTTCTTTGGCAAGTGTCAAATGAATCAACTATGATGACATTCAATTTGGTCACACATTTTGCTAATTGACCGCTTCAAATATTTGTTTATACTAATATTTATGTTACTTAAAATAAATTATATTGATTGATATGGGATACGTTTTCAAAAATTAGTAAACTGAAACAACAGAAGTATATGAAATGAAATGCTATGGTATGTATAATTCTTGTGATCATCATCTACGTCCCTTTCACCCTTCCATACAATTTTTGTCCAAAATTCCAATTTTCTGCCTCTTATGATCTCAGAATCGACGTCCCTCCATTGTCTAACTTTATCAATATCGCGGTTCATAAAAATGGATACACCTGCATTTTGAATTATTACGAGTGTTTGACTCAAAAGTTATTGATCACTTTATGAATTCAAAACAATAGATGTAAGTTGAGGACAAATAATAGTAATTCGTAATATATAATTAATCTAATAAAGGAAAAGATAACGAGTATTGTCCATACTATCAACAGAAAATATAGGTAATCTTTATTCAGAGCCTTACAATCATGTTTATTTTGATCTACCTTATTTCTGCTTTTTTCTGTGGGTTCTCGCTCTGTATTTTGCTCTGTATCTCTAGAGCCCTCCATGGAGAGAGAGTGGAACCCCTTGTTTTGCTTCCTTCCTTGATATTTATAGATATGAACTGTAGAAGGTGACTTTTGGTGACTGGGTCCACGTTAGGAGGTTATTTTTTAGACATCCCCGATAGGCCGTAACCTTAATGATCATCTTATACGGGTATGAAATGTCATTAATTAAGAGTGGTCGTGCCACTTATTAATCTTGCATTTGCCGAGAAAAATTATTAACCTCGTCGATTATTATAGGATCCGACCCATTCAGTTAGTCCCTCCGCTTATCATGGTCGCCTCGACGTCGAGCCTGATGAGCGGATTTTGGCAATTATAAAGTATATGGTTTTTAAGCAAGGAGCGGGCGACGACTGCTCGTGTCGAGGCCGTGACACTACCCCCTTTTTATACGGTGGTAGATCAGTCCCCTTATTATGCACACGTGCATCGTCGGCGAAAGGAAGTATCCGCATACAGTTACGCGAGTGCGATTCACATAGTCTACTCGAAATTTCAATGGTGTACGGCTCACTTCGCCCTTATCGATAAGGCTCTTCATTTTCCTTCGATTGGCGAGATGGAGGCTGTGATCTGGCAGATATTTATGATGCTAATCGTGGTGGCGCCCGTTTCGGCAGAGCTGAACCGTTTTTTACTGTTGGATGTGCAGTTAATGCCATCCATCGGTTTTCCTGAAACTTGATTGCGTTGCCTATGAGACAGTTTGGGGCATTTGATTCTTTGCATTCTCTAGTTTACTTGTGAGATTTTAGAGCTCCTGTTTTCGCGGACTTTAGAGTTCTTTCCCTTTTGCAACAAGTTATTCACCGTTCTTGGTTAAATCCGACATTCTACTCTATTCTTCAGATGACTAATCGATGGCCAGTTCTTCTTCTCGTGAAATTCTTCCAACGGGGCTGCCGGTCGGTCCCCCGGTGATTGAAGGCATGTCTCCGGTATTGGAAGAAGATGGGCAAAATGAAGTTGAAAGGGTTCCGTTAATAGACGAAATACTCCCCATAATTGGAGGCCCCGGCGGATTTCATCGCCGATTGAGGGGATGACCCAGTGGATGAGGCCCCACTAATGGGGGAGGTGGGTATGACTCAATTACGGGAGTAGGGGTTCGTGCCTTCACACGCTGACATTGTCCTTGCCCGGCTAGATGAGAGGGTCCATACTGATCACGCCGGTTACTGTGTTTTTTATACGTACCTTTTTAGACTGGGGTTCAGGATTCTGCTTCCCAATTTGGTGGTGGACTTTTTTTGGTATTATAGGGTGTGTCCGGGGCAGCTCACCCCTATCTTTACAAGCTTCTGGCGATGTTTATAAAGTTCGTGGAACTGGCCGGAAGGACAGTTACGCTCTACCATGTACTTGCTCTATACGCTACACAGCGGGTGCAGGGGAGTATGCTTCGAATGAGCCCGCGTGGTTCTAAGGGGTTGACGGCTGCTTTAGACGACAAGGTCGAGCCTCGACTGTTCGAACAGTTCTTCTATATTCGGGCCGAGCACCTGGTGGCGCCTTTTCCAGGATTTCCGGAGACTTGGGATTACATATGCGAGTTATCCTTTCGAGCGGTAAACTTTGTTCTCTTCCTCTAAAAACGCAATTTGCCCCGCCACATCTTGAGCGCTCCGCTCTAGAACTCAGATCCGCTCTTCGATACTGCCCTCCTTGAAGGCAGCAGCAGCTCTCACTAATGATAACTTAGATTCGTTAGCACGTATCCAGGAGCAGTCCACTTTTATGGGTGGTTCCCGTGAGGTTTGGGTTTATGCTGAGGACCAGCGGGATGTGTACAAACATCTATTCGAGACCGGCATCATTTCCGAAGCCGTTTTCGAGGGAGCACGCCAGAGGGCGCGGTAGGCTCACGTGGAATGTGGTTTTGATGCCGCAACGCCTAGTATTGATGATGATGCTAGCGGGAGTCTGGCGGGGGCTAGCAATGGTGTGGAGATTGCAGGCGATGACTCAGGTGGAGCGGGTGGCGAAGCAGCTGGAGCAGGCGACGGTGCGGATGGCCCTGAGTGAAAAGAGTGGTTTCTTCCCCTTTTTAGTGGTTGTTGTTGTGCTCTTCTTTTTTTTTGCTCGTCGTTGTGTTGTTTTTTTTTATGTTTGTTTTTTTAGACGATTGTTCTTCGAACAAGGGGGAGTTCCTTTTTTAAAATTGCTCAAGTACTGATTGCTTCACTTGCGCCCTGGGGGGGGGCTGATTTTCGGACGGTTGCGGCTAATCCCCTCCTTTTTAAATTGGATGTGGCGAGGCTTCTCCTAAAAGATGATTCGTCCCAACCACAATCTCGTTCCGGGTGAGATTGGATTGTTCTTCGTAAGAACGAAAGCTCGACCAGGTGGTTTGGCAGGCGTCGAATCTTGTATGTCTTTTACTCTAACAGGAGCCAGACGTGTTTTCTTGGTTGGCGAGGGTATTTGCCTTGCGCCTTATTTTATTCGTCAGTTTATCTGTGGAGGTAGATGACCTGGATCTTAATTCAACCGTAGTTGAACTATCTGGTGGAGATTCGTGGCTTGAATCTCAGTTCAGCTGTCACTGAACGTTGTGGAGTATGTCCGAATCGAGGGCGCGTAGCCCGAGTCAAAATTCAACTGTTGTTGAATCGACTTGGCGAAGATGCATGGCCTGAGTCCCAGTTCAACTGTTGTTGAACATCGTTGACTACTTTGAGTCAATGGTGCATAGCCCGGGTTGAATTTCAACTATGGTTGAATTGATTTGGAGAAGGCGCATGGCCTGAGTCCCAATTCAACTGTCGTTGAACATTGTTGATTATTTTGAGTCGAGAGCGCGTGCCCGAGTGAAATTTCAACTATGGTTGAATTGATTTGGCGAAGGCACATGGCTTGAGTCCTAGTTCAACTGTCGTTGAACATTGTTGATTATTTTGAGTCGAGGGCGCGTAGCCCGAGTCCTATTTCAATCGTAGTTGAATTAATTGGCGAAGGCACATGGCCTGAGTCCCAGCTCAACTATCGTTGAACAATTTTGATTATTTTGAGTCGAGGGCGCGTAGCCCGAGTCAAATATCAACTATGGTTGAATTGATTCGGCGAAGGCATATGGCCTAAGTCCGAGTTCAACTGTCGTTGAATATTGTTGATTATTTTGAGTCAAGGGCACGTAGCCTGAGTTGAATTTCATATGGTTGAATTGATTTGGCGAAGGCACATGGCCTGAGTCCAGTTCAACTGTCGTTGAACATTGTTGATTATTTTGAGTCGAGGGTGCGTAGCCCGAGTCGAATTTCAACTATGGTTGAATTAATTTGGCGAAGGCACATGTCCTGAATCCCAGTTCAACTATCGTTGAACATTGTTGATTATTTTGAGTCGAGGGCGCGTAGCCCGAGTCCTATTTCAACCGTAGTTGAATTAATTGGCGAAGGCACATGGCTGAGTCCCAGTTCAACTGCCGTTGAACATTGTTGATTATTTAGAGTCGAGGGCGCATAGTCCGAGTCGAATTTTGACTATGGTTGAATTGATTTGACAAAGGCACATGGCCTGAGTCCCAGTTCAACTATCGTTGAACATTATTGATTATTTTGAGTAGATGGCGCGTAGCCCGAGTCGAATATCAACTATGGTTGAATTGATTTGGCGAAGGCACATGGCCAAAGTCCCAGTTCAATTGTTGTTGAACATTGTTGACTACTTTGAGTCGAGGGCGCGTAGCCCAAGTCGAATTTCAACAATGGTTGAATTGATTTGGCGAAGGCGCTTGGCCTAGTCACAGTTCAACTGTCGTTAAACATTGTTGATTATTTTGAGTCGAGGGCGCGTAGCCCGAGTCGAATTTCAACTATGGTTGAATTGATTTGGCGAAGACACATGGCCCAAGTCCCAGTTTAACTGTCGTTGAACATTGTTGGTCGAGGGCGCGTAGCCCGAGTTCTATTTCAACCGTAGTTGAATTATTTGGCGAAGGCACATGGCCTGAGTCCCAGTTCAACTGCCGTTGAACATTATTGATTATTTTGAGTCGAGGGCGTATAGCCCGAGTCGAATTTCAATTATGGTTGAATTGATTCGGTGAAGGCACATGGCCTTAGTCCCAATTCAACTATCGTTGAACATTGTTGATTATTTTGAGCCGAGGGCGCGTAGCCCGAGTTGAATTGCAACTATGGTTGAATTGATTTGGCGAAGGCACATGGCCTGAGTCCCAGTTCAACTATCGTTGAATATTGTTGATTATTTTGAGTCGAGGGTGCGTCGCGCGGGTTCTGGCGTGTGGACGAGGTGAATGAGGCTTTGTTCTAATTCGGTTATTTTCCCTTTTCTCGATGTTTTCCCTTTGCTTTTGATTTCAGGAAGAGCTACGCGATCTTGCTAGGAAATCCCCACAGACGGCGCCAAATTATTTGACTCAAAAGTTATTGATCACTTTATGAATTCAAAACAATAGATGTAAGTTGAGGGCCAATCATAGCAAGTCGTAACGTATCATGAATTTAATAAAGGAAAAGATAATGAGGAATGTTCATACTAGCAACAGAAAATATAGGTGATCTTTATTCATGACAATAGAGTGGTCTGCCTCCCCTTGGGGAAGTTGAGAGCCTTATAATCAAGTTTATTTTGATCTACCTTCTTTCTGCTTTTTTCTGTGGATTCTTACTCTGTATTTTGCTCTGTATCTCTAGAGCCCCCATGTGGAGAGAGTGGAACACCTTATTTTGCTTCCTTCCTTGATATTTATAGATGTGAACTGTAGAAGGTGACTTTTGGTGGTTGGGTCCACGTTAGGAGGTTATTTTTTAGACATCCCCGATAGGCCGTAACTTTAATGATCATCTTATACGGGTATGAAATGTCGTTAATTAAGAGTGGTCGTGCCACTTATTAATCTTGCATTAGCCAAGAAAAATGATTAACCTCGTTGATTATTATAGGATCGAATTTCGACCCATACAAATATATTGTTTAATTCATTGTTCAGGAACAATGAAAAGCCCCATTTATAAAGCAACCAAATTGGTGTGGTGGAGTTATTCTGTATTTCTCTTTCCAATTACACCCACACTAATTATTCTATACTTTTAATTTTACCCTTTACCCTATTATTTATATTATACTTCACCCAACTCCGTACTATGTTTACATCCTGCTGCGTTTATTTTTTTTTTTGTTAGTTTCCCTCTCTCTTTTTTCTGTATTTTTTATCTTATCTATGATCTTTGCAAACTTTTTGCTAATTTTGGTTACATATATAATTTACTTAGGCTTTTGTCATTCCAAACTACAGGAAGAGAGGTCCGTTGTTCTCTATTTTGATGGGCTATAATATTTTTTCTTTTGTATGAAATTAGTTTGGTGCTTTGTGTTACTATAGTATATGATATGATTACATGTGAGGAAGATGGGAATGTCAAATAAATAAATTATTTTTATAAGTACAACAACAACAACAATAACTCAGGTAAACGCAAATTTTACGTCTCCCCGAAAGAGTAGAAAGGCTATTTCTGAAAGACCCTCGACTCAAGAAAACAAAGAAAGATAATGTTGTTAATACCACAAAAATAATAAACATGATACAATCAAAATCAAATAATAAAGAAATTATTTAACAATATGATACAAAATAGTATATTATAAAATAATGAAAGTATAAATTATATTTCAAAGTATCAGAAACTGTTAGATCCCAATTTGTAATCAAAAGAAATAATAAAATTAATAGATAAAATTTAGGCAGAAGCACAAAGAAGAAAGAACTACGTAAAAGACAAAGAAAGAAAAAAGTAAAGTAATAAAACAACAGCGAAGACAAAAGCTAGGAAAAAATTAAAAAAAATTAAAGTTAGGGGGGAAACGCGGAATTTGTTCAAAGAATAGGGATCAGATTGGTAAAATGAGAGCGCCCAAATTGTCGTAACAGGCTGAGCTGGACGCCCATCTCGCATATTTAAATGCGAGCACTGACCACTCATCATATCCCCTTTAAACTTGCCTGAAGGATCATGCTTTTTCCGTTTCACCACCTTAATTTTTTATTGTAGCCACATCAGCCACATCTTTCTTCATTATCCGATGTGGGATTGTCACTTTCAATTTTTTATTGCCAAAATTCCGACTCACCCCAAGTAAACCCTAATTTCATTCTCCAACTATATCATTGGCTAATAATGTTGAGATGTTTACCCTTAAGTTTATATCATCCCAATTTATATGATATGGTTGATTGAATACGTGTTTAAGATTATTATTTTTAAACAGGTGTTAGAAATTTTTGTATTTATAAATCGTTACATGAAGGGTTAATTAATAAGTTTAAAATCAAATTGTCATTGATATACTTGTAAATATTTCCATGGGAACAAGAATTTACTATAATTAAAAAATATCATTATTTTTTAGATTGACTCAAAAGAAAAGAGTGCAATATAAATTGAAACAACAGAAGTATATGAAATGATAATGCCATAGTATGTCTGATTCTTGTGATCATCGTCTATGTCCCTTTCACCGTTACATACAAAACTTGTCCAAAATATCATTTTTCTGCCTCTTGTGATATCAGAATTCAAGTCCATTGATTGTCAAACTTTATCTATATCCCAGTCCATGACAATGGATAAACCTGCATTTTCAATTATTAGTATTAGGATATAGGCATTGCGCGTGTTGCCTATACTAATAAATTTAATGTGTGTAGCCCATACTAATAAATTTAAAATTCTAAAGAATCACAGAAAAAGTAACGTGCTTGAGTTATAAAAATAAATATTAAATAAAAATATAAATTGATGAATGATGATTATTGCTATTAGTCGGAATCTCTTATTTTGTATTTATGCCATTCTGTTGATCAAAGGTTTTGATTATTCACTCTAAATCATAATGTTTGGTTTATAATACATATATAACAAAAGTTAGATCCATTTAGAGCTTAGAAACTAAATTTAAAAGAAGATTAGATCATGGAATACATTTTAAGAATGACTTTATGCACTTCATCATATTATATATATTATTCATGAAGTCATCAAGAATAAAGAAGGTAGAGTTTTGCTGGATGAGGGTCTTATCCGTGGGAGATGGAAGACCTACTTCCATAGTCTCTTGAACGAGCAGGGGGACATGCGCATTTGTACTAGGTGATTTGGAACTTTCTGGAAGTCATTGTGACTTTGGGTATTGTAGGCGGATTAGAGTTGATGAAGTTGAGGGTGTTATGCGGAAGATGAGCAGGGACAAGGGTGGAAGGAGTGTGACTATTTTCGAAAATCAATTTGGATTTATGCGTGGGTGTCCGACTACATAAGCCATCCACTTTTTTAGTAAATTGATGGAGCAGTATAGGGAGGGAAAGAAGAACTTGCATATGGTGTTCATCGAATTAGAAAAGGCATACGATAAAGTTCCAAGGGAGGTTTTGTGGAGATGTTTGGAGGTTAGATATATTCATGTTTCCTACGTTAGGTTGATTAAGGACATATATGATGGAGTAAGACTCGAGTGAGGATAGTGGGGTGGGGAGTCCATCGGACCATTTTCCAGTTATGATGGGGTTGCGTCAGGGGTAAGCACTCAGCATATATTTGTTTGCTATGGTGATGGACGTACTGACGCGCCACATCCAAGGGGAGGTGACGTGGTGCATGTTATTTGCAGATGATATTGTATTGATTGACGAGACGCGAGATGGTGTGAACACGCAATTAGAGGTATGGAGGCAGACCCTAGAATCTAAGGGTTTCAAGTTGAGCAGGACTAAGACAGAATACTTGGAGTGGAAGTTCAGTGGCGAGACTTTAGGAGGGGAAGGGGAGATGAGACTGGACTCGCAGGCCATCCCTAGGAGATGGAGTTTTAAGGACCTCGAGTCTATTATTCATAGCCAGAGTCCTAGTTCGAGCGAGGTCGAACTGTATTGTTTTGATGGCGAAGGCATTTAGCCTGAGTCCCAGTTCGTGCAAGGTCGAACTGTACTGTTTTGATGGTGAAGACACTTAGCCTGCGCCACGGTTCGAGCAATGTCGAACGGTACTATTTCGGTAGTGAAGAAACTTACCATGAGCCCTAGTTCGAGCGAGGTCGAACTGTATTATTTTGATGACGAAAGAACTTAGCCTGAGTCCAGTTCGAGCGAGGCCGAACTATACTTTTTTTATGGCGAAGGCACTTAGCCTGAGTCCCAGTTCGAGCGAGGTCAAACTGTACTGTTTTGATGGCAAAAGAACTTAGCCTGAGTCCCGGTTCGAGCGAGGTCGAAAAATACTATTCCGGTAGTGAATGCACTTAGCCCGAGTCCCAGTTCGAGCGAGGTCGAACTGTACTATTTTGATGGCGAAGGCACTTAGCCTGAGTCCCAGTTCGAGCGAGGTCGAACGGTACTATTTCGGTGTGAAGGCACTTAGCCTGAGTCCCAGTTCGAGCGAGGTCTAACTGTACTGTTTTGATGGCGAAGGCACTTAGCCTGAGTCCCAGTTCGAGCGAGGACGAACGGTACTATTCCGGTAGTGAAGGCACTTAGCTTGAGTTCCAGTTCGAGCGAGGTCGAACTTTGCTATTTTAATGGCGAAGGCACTTAGCCTGAGTCCCAGTTCGAGCGAGGTCGAACTGTATTTATTTGATGGCGAAGGCACTTAGCCTGAGTCTCGGTTCGAGCTAGGTCAAACTGTACTATTTTGATGGCGAAGGCACAGCCTGAGTCCCAGTTTGAGCGAGGTCCAACTGTACTGTTTTGATAGCGAAGGCACTTAGCATGAGTCCCAGTTTGAGCGAGGTCGAGATGTACTGTTTTGATGGCGACGGCAGTTAGCCTGAGTCCCAGTTCAAGCGAGGTCGAACTGTACTGTTTTGATGGCGAAGGCACTTAGTCTGAGTCTCAGTTCGAGCGAGGTCGGACTGTACTATTCTGATGGCGAAGGCACTTAGCCTGAGTCCAGTTCAAGCGAGGTCGAACGGTACTATTTTGGTGGTGAAGGCACTTAGCCTGAGTACCAGTTCGAGCAAGGTCAAACTATACTGTTTTGATGGCGAAGGCACTTATCCTGAGTCCGAGTTCGAGCGAGGTCGAACGGTACTATTTCGGTGGTGAAGGCACATAGCCTGAGTCCCAGTTCGAGCGAGGTCGAACTGTACTGTTTTGATGGCGAAGGCACTTAGCCTGAGTCCCAGTTTGAGCGAGGTCGAACGGTACTATTTCGGTGGTGAAGGCACTTAGCGTGAGTCACAGTTCGAGCGAGATCGAACTGTATTGTTTTGATGGTGAAGGCACTTAGCCTGACTCCTAGTTCAAGCGAGGTCGAATTGTATTGTTTTGATAGCAAAGGCACTTAGCCTGAGTCCCAATTCGAACAAGGTCGAACCGTAATGTTTTGATGGCGAAGGCACTTAGCCTGAGTCCCCGTTCGAGCGAGGTCAAATTGTACTGTTTTGATGGCGAAGGCACTTTGCCTGAGTCCCTATTCGAGCGAGGTCAATTGTACTGTTTTGATGGCTAAGGCACTTATCCTAAGTCCTAGTTCGAGCGAGGTCGAACTGTACTGTTTTGATGGCGAAGGCACTTAGCCTGCATCATGTGTTTCATTCGCGTTACGCTAACATTTTTGGTCATGACATTCAAATTGTTCCAGGTTTATTTTCGATGTCTTGTTTGTGGCACTTTTGCACCTGTTTTCGGCCTAACGCAGCGGGGAAGATGAGTGGGAGTTACAGCAAAGGACGGCTTCTCCATCTTCTCTATTTGGCGTGTTTCTGTCAATTCTGGTTTGGAACGATCTATCCTCTTGATGCTTTTCCTTTGACTCGGGAGGAACTAAGAGTTTTTGCTAGGAAATCCCCATAGATGGCGCCAAATTATTTGACTTTAAATGTTATCGAACAATATTTCAAATCAATCAATATATGGAAAAAGGTAAATCATAACTGATCATATTCAACGCCGAATCAAGAGTTAATGAAACAAGACAACATATTCCATAGAGACAATATTCAGGAGACTTTATTGATCATGAAAATTGGTCATGCCTCCCCTTGGCAAGGTTCGGGGAATTTATCGTTTGTTTCTCATCTTCTAGAACGGTCTTGCCTCACCTTTGAGAGGTTCAGGAAATTTGTAGTTTGTTTCTCCTCTTCTAGATCGGTCCTGCCTCTCCTTGGAGAGGTTCGGGAAATTTGTAGTTTGTTTCTGCTCTTCTAGATCGGTCCTCGGAATGGAGAAATATTCTTTTCCTTTTTGGAAGAGAGAGAGAGAGAATGGCGAAAGTTGAGAGTTGAGGAAACATTTGGAGAACCCCCCCCCCCCCCCCAGATAACTTTTTTCTTCCTTATTTATAGTTGGGGCCTCACGCCCATCAGGCCCTCTCTCGGTCGACCAGGTCGAGGGGGCAACGCTCCTCTCTTCGAGGGAGGGGGGGCGACCTCAATGCTAGCTTCATAATTATTACGGATTGGACGGGGTTAGGTTCGTTAGCCATTGCTTTGGGGAACGCTTGAGAAGGGGCCGATACCACGACGGTCGCTTGGTCAGATTTTTGACCAATACAGTGTTACATGTTAAAAGCCGAGAGGCCACAATTAGCATCGCAACTTAAACACCTTATTGATAAGGGAGAATTGCTCAGATGGTCAGCACCCCTCATCTATAATCCCATAGTCGTGGATGACTGGATTGCCGTCACCAAAGGAGCAATAGCTCCAACAAAAAGGATCAAGTGAAAATTATTTAAAATAATATGGGGGGGGGGGGAGGGGGGGGTTTATGTTAAACACCATATTATTCATGAGGTCACAATTTGGTGTCACAAGTTAACTATATTGAACTTATGAATTTGAATGAACATCAAACTTACCTGGTTGAAATTCAAATGTAGCTTCATTAGGTCTAAATTCATGGATGAGATCTTGCATCCATCTTCTAGAGCAACTCTCAAGTCCTTCACCAAAGACAATAATTTTGTAACCAAACCACATCAGTGGCAGATAGAGCAAATAATCAACGTGTTCAACTAAGTCCAATTTTTTTTTATCGTATTTCAAAAGTGTAATGGATTCAATAATAACAACTCCATATTGCCATGAACTCCTCACTTGCACTATGTTCCATATAATTTTTGCCATTCTAAAGGCAGTGGCAAAGTCAAAAAATTTATTTGAAGGTGTTCACACTTAAAAGAAGTAAAAAAATCCTGAAACAAAGGGTATTTAATATATATTTTTATCTCTAAAACTTAATATTTTACCTATATACGCAATGTAATTTTTCAACCAAGGGTGATCAATTGACTTTTATAGTAAATAACTGTTATATAGAGATGTTATAAAAAATTTCACTGTACTTAACTTATTATACTTTTGAAATTATGAGTTTAGAACTTAATATTTATTAAAATTTGACAGAGTTTTCAATATATATCTATGTTACATGTGGAAAAAAAGTACTAGGTTTGATTAAACAAATTCACGGTAAACAACCCCCGTATTATTTATATATGTGAATGGATACATCACTAATTATTTATTCACTGGCAACTGCATAAGGTTGCTGGACTTCAATCTTGACCAATAACAAAAAAGGAAGTAATTGGGTCTTATTTTTTACTTTGCACAATTTCACTTAATATTATCAAGATATTCATAAAAAATTACAACAATTTTATATTATCAAGACATTCATAGAAAATTACAACAATTCAAGTAAGATCAGGCTACAAAATGCCCAATAAACACCATTCCCCATCACATTTGAACAGTCACTTCCACTAAATCTAAATGTGGTTTGATTAAAAAAGAAAATTATCCCAAATAATATATGCTAAAATATTACAATTTCCCAACCACCATATGATGGACTATATACAAGCGGCTGTAGTTCCAGAAAAAGTGAAGGTAGCTAAGAATCAAGAAAACAGAAGAAAAAATGAACTTTTGGCTTGAAATCTTGTTTAGGAACTCAAAATGCTGAATCTAAGCCATCTAATATATCCAAAACATTACCTTTTGGATGTTTAAAATCAGTACAAGGTGAGCTACCCATGCTTCTACTTAGCGCCCACACCCGTCTCCGATTTTTGGGTAACAAAAATTCCTGGCTTTTGCTTCTTCCTGGAATCAAACATTTCCTTTTCATAACCTTATCTAGTAAGTTTCTATCTTCAAGAGAAATCTGGACCTTAGGTGTTTTGGGGTTAGTGTTCATCGTCTCCATCTCCAGAACAAGTCCTTTACGCGTTGGTGATCGTGTGGGAAAAGCTTTGGTACCGTTAAACCTTACCAGACTAATCAGACGGTGAAGCCAAGTGACTAATTCGAGGACATGGTAGTCCATTTTCTGTTTGTCTGCATGGTAGAGTGTTTGTAATCTAATAGGGTTAACTTGTGCCGGGGTCTTCTTACCAGAATCGCTTCTGAAAGATAAACAACAAATGTTGTAAGAAGCAGATCAAAAACTTAAACTTGATGGATTCAATCTTTTGAAGTTCTTAGCTGAACTCATTGTACTTTTGAAATTACGGATTCAGAACCGAATGTTTGTTAAAATATTAGTGAGTTTTTACGTATATGAATCCGACCCTGATTATATTATGTTCTTGAAGATTGTTATCCAGATCGAACATGTTCACGACAGAGAAGTATGGACTACTAACCCGGTATTAGCCCATTCTCCAACCCATCCAAAGCCTTGATGTGCTCTGTTATTCGGTCACCAAGAAAGGAAAATAGAAAACAAAGAATCAGCATATATAAGAAAATTCGGCCAAGAAGGGTGATGTGTGGGGGGGGGGGGGGGGGGGGCTCTGGTGTAATAGTTTGTCCTCTAGTTGAAAAAACTTAATGCATAATTGGCGCTCAATTCAAAGAAAACCATTGAAACACATACTTTGTAGTATCTGTAGCTACTGGGACAAGCCACTGGAGAGTTTTTTCCATCTCCGCTTTTATCTGAGGAATTGTGAGCTGCAAAAAGCACGAGGAGGAGTTATTTTATACAGATATAAAACTTATGCATACAGAAGAACTATACTACATCATTAACCTCTGATGAGAGCAGAAGGGAGAAAGGATAAAGGAAGAGACGGTGGAGGAGATAGCAGAAGAAATGAAACTAATATGGAGGACAAACCTCTTCTTTAGGATCAACCGCCTGCAGACGTGAACGAAGGGATGTTTTTACCGAGGGAGGCAATCCATTATATAATCCATCCCTCATGTTCGGAGGAAGAGAGGTAGGGCGTGAGGCCTGACATGATATCAATTCCCGTTGTTAAAAATAATGTTGGAGCAGTCTTAAACAGTGCATTCAGTAGCGCTCTAATTCAGCACTAAAACTTACAATGTTATCAATTTGAGTAACTAAGTTAGCATAGTGTAAAGCAAGACCAGCTGCTCCCAGTCTTTCTTGTTTTTTGGCAGGCTCCTTGCCAGCAGATGTCAATCCTGCAAGAAACATAGACATACATATAAGATACAATCATATACCACGGGAAAGGACAGTGCGTACATATGAAAGTTAAATCTGCCATCGTAAATAGCAAGAGAAGTACTTAAAATGACAACACAGAATTGACTATCGAGAGCATGAAACATTTACCATGCAAGAGAAGGTAAAGGCTCATAGAAAGATGGTAATATTTGTAGCTAATTCTATGTAGTCTCGCGGTTAGTAACCTGCAACCATTTCAATGGTCTTTTACATCCCTTTTACCATTCTGCTTTTTATTTTTATTTTTATTCACTTCAACATCTGTCTTTGTCCTGTGTGAATAGACTTAAGAAATCCTGATTTCAAGGAAGATCGATGACTGGCCAGTATTAAGAGAGACACATTCAAGATGTTATATTTCTCGACTTTGCTGTAATTCCAGTAGTAGGTTTGCTTGGTAAATGTACATATTAGAGATTAAACACAACTTTTTCTTCTTTTCCTAAATGTTTGAATATGCAGTGACACTGTAAACTTGAGCGCCGAAGATCGGAAGAAAGACACTGAAGACTGTCCTCCCTTTTTTCTAGGGACTTGGTAGTTCTTAGCAAGTAATTAATTTTTAAGCACTTCCTAAAATCAGTCAAACAATTTTAAAATAGCCATAAGTCATTCAATTGACATTAACATCAAACGAATAATCAAAATCCTACAGTGTAATCCTACAGTGTAACTCGACTGTCCCTTTGTTGCGTTTCCCCTTCCATTTAATTTCTCAAGGCAGTATATGGCTTAGGATGTTCTCTATAACCATTATTAACGAAAAATACTTTACTAAGATAAAATGTAAAAGCTATCTGAGCAAAAGAATGAGAGTGGCTGGTGCAATTTAGTGGTGTGGAGCGTGAAAACGCAAACGGCCATTTATCAACACCAATGACATAATCTATTATTACTCTCATAACTTCATTATTCAAAAATAATAGAATGCTGATAATGATCAATTATGTACTGATCAATAAAACCACAGGTATTCTCGTACCATTGTCCCCAAATGCTTCCACAATTGCTTGATGTATATAAGTAACAATGTCAACAAGCTTCTCCACAACCTAGAATGATATAAATTTGGGATCAAAAAGTGGTCATTCCAAAAGATAAAAACAGCATTATTAAAAGTGAAATTTTCATTTTGACCAGTAAATCACACGAAAAGCATGTCACGTCCATGTGCTTAACCAATTTCCACGGTAAATTTGAAAAAGTTCTCTTTTTATAACGAGTCTTGTTATTTTGATTTTTGGAAAAGCCAATGAAATCTAGAAAAGTGAAAATGCATTCTTTGGAAATAAGATAAAGATAACTTTTGGTCAAAGTACCTCCTCCAAACTCTTAGTCCAAAGAGATTTCTTCTTCAAGCTCCTCGCAATTTTTCTTTGATGTTTTAACTCACTCAGTAACATCATGAGACCTTCTCCTGCAAGTGAAGGAAAATTAGTCAATTTATAATTTAATCCATCAAATTTTCAAATGAAGATGAGCAAATGATAAGCGAGGAAATCTATAGATTGCAACAAATGAGAATTCACAGAGAACTAAGAAAAGTAAAACTGTCATGCCTTTTCGTGGTAGATTTAAAGAATCTAATTCCTCAAGTTTCCTCCGATAGTCCTGCTCAAATCTATCCAGTGCGTGCAATTCATGATACAATTCCTGTAAAGACATAAGTGGTCAAAGACTCATCATTGACTTTGGAATATGCAACATAGATGTGAAATTGTGAACCATATCTTTCTAGACAAACATCAATTCAGAATACAGAAACGGATCCAGGAAAAAAGAACAAGTAAACTTCCCTCTTGGCTACACTTCCAACTCTTAATATAATTTTATCTTTTACTCAAGTTCTAAAAACAACATACAAAGTATAAGTCACAATAGTTAACGATTCAAAATATTTAAACAATATTTACAAAAAAGTGATCAAAGAAAATCTACTCTCCAAATAGTAACAGGTTCACAATTGCAATAGACGGAGTATTTATTTAGATTATTACAGCTCATGTAAGTAAGAAGGATATGAAAGAAGTATCATAACTGAAAGAACAAAAAGAAGATATTACTCATCTATACTATATTAAAAAAGCACGAAGGTCTTTAGCGAAATGTCGTTCGCCTTTTTAACCTTAAAAAATTGACTTTACACTAGATAAAATTGTAATTTAAGTTGTTTTCCTAATATTTAGGAATAAACATACAATTACCATTTATGCTAATTTTCCTAAAGTTAGAACTTTAAAATCAACTAGAATTTTATTTGTTAATCTTTCCTTATTAGATTGTATTACAATTTTATTTGCAATGGGAAGACGTGATTTTAATACAATAAAGACTTCTGTTTCAAAAGGAAAAACAATAGCACTAGCTTTTTACCACGGCTAATCTCCATACCATTTGTAGAATTTCAAATTAAAACGCTAAAAAAAGATCAAGTACACTACTAAATTGATTAATTTATATAATATAGAATAACTTACATATCTATCTATCTATTAAAAGCACGAAGGCCCTTAATGAAATATCATTAGCCTTTTTTACCATTTAAAATCTAACTTCACATTAGACAAAATCATAATTTAGTTATTATCGTAATATTAGTACTTTGAAATCAACTAATTTAGTTATAAAATCTTTCTTATGTTGAATTATGTAGGAAGTCCTAATATTTAGGGCATTAATATAAATATTAAAGAAAGCTCAATGCACTAAACTCTCCATATGGGCGGGGTCCGGGTAAGGCCGGACCACAACTTTTACTTATATTGTTTGGGAGAACTAACAGTATTACATTGTCTTAACATAAATATTGTTTCAGAGAAATAACAGTATTACATTGTCTTTTGCTTATATTTATTTACACCAATTTCTATATGAAATATGTTTGAACTTATAATTCTAAGGGGAGGATACTATATATTAATACTATTAAATTAAGATGTATGTACTTAATTAGCTATTTTTCTAATAAGTAAATGTAAATTTTAAATATTATGGGAAAACATCAATGAAGAGAAAATGATGTTATTCGAGTAAGGAGGAGTTTAAAAAATTATCTCTATTTTCTATATCATTGTAAAGGCACGAATCCCGAAAGCAAAAATAAATAAATAATTTTATTCAATAACTCAAATATATTATTAAAATAATATTTACGTAATTTTTTAAAATTATATACTCATGCATTTTCAAAACGAGGTATGAACTTACAGAAGTATGCTGAGCCAGAATGGTCAATTCCTGCATCATCAATTCAGCCTCTGCTCTTAGTTGTTTATGACCACCAGAGTCGGAGTCCAACCTGAGAAGTGGTTACAACTTCTGATAAGCATCTTCAATGAAATCGAATTGATTTAACTCATCTACAGTAAAATGGTGTTAACTTACGTGGCAAAATATCGACCTAAGTTGTGCCATTGTGGGTCTTTACACATATCTCCAAACCTAATGACTTCGCGCGAGAAAACGTCAAATTCCTCCCTACAGAAAACATATAAACTTATTTTCAATGATGCATGACAATACCACACATGCCTCGCTTTGTCCAGTTTCATTTCACTTTACTTTTAGTACGTGTTGGGGTAGGGAGTGGATGTTCAAAATGCTAACCTTTTGTCGGCAGCAGCAATAGTAAGCAGCTCCATCATATTAGTAGAAACTAACTGTTGCACTCCTTTTGAAGGTAGAATTTCCTTCTTTAAATACTGAACATTTTCTTTAGAAAGAGATTGCAATAAATTAGCACCTTTGGTGATGGTATTCGCTACCTCGAATGCTAGAATAGATACTTTATTCCCTCTTGACGCCGTTGCTGTCATAAACCCTCCAGAATTCAAGTTTGTCATGCTGCTCCCAAGTGTATCTAATACTTCTACTGCTTTCTCTAGACCGACTATACTTGCCTTTCCAATAAAAGAGCTAGCCACCTTTCACAAGAAGAAATCATGGCTTGTTACCTCATATCAATTCAATACAGTATGAATATTCTAGATTTACTTAAAATGTAAATCAAATAAAACGAAGCTGAAAGTTGCTCAAACACAGGATGACTTTTTCACTTGAGTCATCTTAATTACTTCACTTCAATTTTTGTTGGTTCGACAAGTTTATCAAATTCGTAACAATTTATCTACTCATTACAAGTTTCAGACAGGTTTAGCCTCATCTTAATTGTCCTCAAGTGCACCTCACATTTAAACCAGCAAATCTAGAACAATTCAATATTTAAGGAAAAAAGAAAAAAAAATATCAAGCTTAGGTAAACATGGCATAACTAAATTGTCTTATAAACAACTTTTTGTAGTGATTGCAGCAGAATGTTTCGACGAGCTAAGAACACCCATCTCATCACAATGCTTTGAAACTAAAGAATGCACAAGTCGGTTTTACCACATAAACTCGAAGTTAGTAAGTGTATAATCAATGTATGAATATCTACTCGATGCTGTTGTCCTTGAACATATTGAGGGAATTGGTTAGAGGACGTCGAACCGATTTCACTAGCCTAAGGCAAGCCAGCTCTAGAACAAGCACGTCAAAGACAAGTCACATTCTATTTTTTCAGCAGGACTCGCATCTTGGTCCTCATACTGCAAAATAGAAACGTCAACTCCAACATCACCTTATTTCTACACATGTTCTAATTCATCTAAATCAATTCTTTCATTTCATCCTAATTACACCAGCTTCTGGAAAACCTTTTCATGTCGAAATTACAAAACACAGAAGTTCCGTTTCAAATTGATCTATGCGGTCAACTAACACTTCCTTCCTTTCAATTTTCCCCCCTTTTTTGAACAAGTTTCCTCCCTCAATTTTCATTTGATCACTTGAATCAAAAGTACCCGTAAATAAAACATACTAATAAACGACGAGATTGGCTTTGCTACATGAATCCTAAGCAAGTATCCAAATACACAGACAAAGACTAAATTTCCAGAAAAATGAATACCTTGTTCCCTCCAGTTCTAGCAGGTGTAGATGGCTTTAACTCCCCAAAATTAGATAAGTATAATTCACCAGAATCATATAGATTAGGCGTCCCGCGGAAATTACGCACATCAGGATATGAAAAGGATTCATCTTTATTCTCCTTTCCAAAACTCCTGACTGATATTAGCTTTTTTGAAGAACCTGAGGTGCTCTCAATCTCATGGTGAATTTCAGCTCTATTCTTTGCTGTCCCACCTGCACAAACACCTCCCATTTTTTGCTCCCAAAAACTCAAATTGGAATTAAAGATTCAAACTTTCAACCTACAACGAGCAAAAAAATAAAAAAAATATAATCAGAACAAATACAATAATGACTGAAATCCATCCATCAAAGATTCAATTTTTATGCTAACACTATACAAGAATAACATAAAGCTAACTGAAAATTAACAAACAAACTAAAATCCATTCAATTTTCACTGATTTCAACGCTAAAAAACAAAAAAATTAAAAAGGGTAATCTGTTTTCATTTCCTGAGATTTGCAGAAAAAATAAAAAAAAAACACATACCAAAAATAAGCCCAAATAACAATCAGCTGAATTATGAACAAGAAAAATAAATTGAGAGGGGGAAAAAAGAGCAGAATATGTAAAGAGGGTGAAGTGGGGTTTTGGATTTTCAAGATTCATAAATGAAAAAACAAGAAAAAGATTAATAAAAAGGTACATAATACCGCGTAATTCTTGAGCAAAAATTAATGAAAATGAATATAAAATAGTAGTACAAAGTACCCAATCTTGAAGCAACGAAGATACAGAGGACACGGACAAATTAACAGCTGAATTACTTGACCAAAGAATAAGAGATTTGCTGCTTTTGCTTACTTTTTTTGCTGCTTACTTTTTTTGCTGCTTCTTTTTATGTTTTAGAATTTGGGTTTGGGTTTTGGTTTTGACTCTGGAGAATGAAGGAAAAAAGTGGAAAAAATCAAAGTTGGGCATAAAAGTCTTCTCTCTGAAATGTTTAGTACGTAGGAGTAAGAACAAAAGGAGAGAATTGCCCCGCCGTCCTTGTCACCGTTGGTCTACGGGAAGATGTTCTTTTACTATTTTACCCTTTTCAACTTCTTATTTTTTACTCCTCCTCATTTTATGTAACATTATTTAATGAGACATCAAATATGAAATTTAACAAATACCAAAATATGCTTTTCCTATTTGATTAAAGTTTAAAGAAACATATTTGAAATTGAAAAAAGTATTTAAATTACTGGCGGTTACAAACTTAGGCCATGAGTTTTGCCAAAATAAATTTGAGATTTATTTTCAAAACTCGTGTTTGGCCATAAATTTTGCCCATGTTTTGGCCAAATCTCAAATTCAAATCCCAAAATCAGCTATTGAGCTGAATTTGGGCCAAAATCCCAAAACGTGCGAATTATATACATGTTGTATGGGGTCGAATCGGATGCAAGACGGGTCGAGCATATATACACATATGGCCGACTCGGATGTAATACGGGTCGAGCACATACCCTTATGCGGCCATAGACGCCAGATGACACCCTCTTTCGTGTCCGTACGATGAAAAGGGTACGCCCTCGATCGTAGGGGCGTATCAGCAAGCTCGCCCGAGCAGACGTATCGACTTCCCCTCCCCTATATCTTCGATGTAATAGTAGTAGCTTTGGAACGATGTAATGTGTTTGCGAGGGGATCATCCTTCTATATAAGGAAGGGTTCCCCTAATTTCTAAGGCAAGTGTTATTAGTCAATAATAATACAACTTTCTCTTGATCTATTATTCTCTCTCTATTTTATCTCTTTATTGCTAACTTGTTTAAACACTTCATCGAGATCCACTACGATCTTACAAAAAAAACTTATACACGAATCCAAAAATTGATCTTTAGATATATTACTATTGATTCTGATTTACATTTTCTATAATCTTTGATTGCTCCTAACTCATAAAGCAACCAATAGCTTTTGGGTCAAACAATTTGGCGCCGTCTGTGGGGATTTCGAGAATCAAACTCGCAGTATACATCCACAAGATCCGATCATCGGAAAAAGCCCGGAAATGGCCGAAAAAGACACTCAATCCAAAGTTGTGGTAGATGTTACCACCAACCTCCTAAGTTCCATGAACGAGGCCGGTGGTAGCGCCGCCATCAATGATACCCCTGGTGTCACACCCGAGGTAGAAGCCTCACCTCGCCCCTTTGGGAACCTTGCAACCCCGCAAGAAAAAGACACATCCACTTCAAGAGAAGCACCCCCAGCGGTCAAGAAGCTACTGGAGGAATGGTTAACTAGCATCCTGAGTGGCTTGGTGGAAAAGCCAACACGGGGCTATGAGAATGCAACACCAACAACAAGCAACACCACCGCAACAGATGAATAGGAAGGAACACGAACCTACGGCCAACCCATCGAAGCACAAACACACAATGACACGTTGGCCTCTATCCTTAGGAAGATGGAAGAAATGGAAAGCGAAAATCGGGCTCATCGCGACCAAGTGAAGGAGCACCAAGATAGGGTTGACAAGATCCCCGGAGCACCTAAACTGCTACCCAAACGGGACGTAGGAAGGTTTGTGGAACAACCCTACTCCGAAGAAGCCGCACCCTACACCATCCCGAAGACCTTCAACATGCCCCCTACCTGAAGGTGTACAACGGAACCACCGATCCTGAGGATCATCTCATCCACTATGTCACCGTCGTGAAAGGTAATGACTTATCCAAAGAATAAGTACCGTCAGTGCTGCTAAAAAAAGTTCAGCGAAACATTGACCGGGGGAGCCTTGACCTGGTATTCCCAACTACCCGCCAAAGCAATCTCAACCTTCGAAGATATGGCGAATAAGTTCATCACAGCACATGTCGGCGCTAAAAAGGCAGAAGCAAGGGTAAACGACATCTTCGCCGTCAGACAGACCACGGGCGAGGGCCTCAGAGACTTCCTCTCCAAGTTCAACAGGGTAAGAATGAGCCTACCGAACGTGGCAGAAGTCATGGCGGTAGCAGCCTTCCAAAATGGATTCAGCAGGGACGGCTCCAGAGCTACCAAAAAACTGCTAAGCCGGCTCATGAAGTATCCCCCCACGACGATGAGATTTACAATGCCTACTGCGCCGAGATACGGGCAGACGAGAAGGATCTCAACGGACCGACCCGACGGCTAACCGTCGTACATCCGGACACAAGGAGAGATCGACGACACGAGGGACGCCGGGAACTTCCCCCTCATCCCAGTAAAGAGTGACACCAACCTTACATGAGATCATCCCATCCACCGCCTCGGCACATGGACACATTACAACGGCATATCGCCTCGCTCCGAAATGAACGAGGTACGCCCCCTTTATTATCATCACATAATTTTTTCGTCTCTCCTTCGGAAATAGTATACGCACTGTAGAAGCTTGGAACCAAGGTGCAGTGGCCCCAAAAGATGAAATATGATCCCGCCATAAAAAAATCAAACGTCCTGTGCGAGTTCCACCAGGAACAAGGGCACAGGATCGAAGACTGCATCGACCTACGATAAGAAGTCGTCAGGATGCTGAACCAAGGGTACCTGAAGGAGCTACTCAGCGACAAAGGGAATGCCAATTTTACACGCGGATGAGAGCACTCCCGTGGACCTCCAAAATCACCCTCTCCGACACGTACGGTGAACATGATCATCGGATAAGGGAACGACGTCGCCATTAATCACGTCAAATTCGCCAACACGCACATACTGAAGATGATCATCTCCCACGAACGGTACGATGACCTCAAGGAAGTATCCCCTTCGATAAGTCTGACGCCGGCGGTTTGTGTTTCCCTCATTATGATGCTTTAGTTATTACTTTACGTATCGTCGATACAGATGTCAGGAGAGTCATGATCGATGACGGAAGCGGTTCCTGTATCATCCATCCAAGAGTCCTCTCACATATGGGACTCGAGGACAGGATAACTCCCCGCTGCATAACTCTAATTGGTTTTAACAATGCAGTGGAGTGCACATCAGGGGAAGTGACCATACCCGTCCTCACAGGGGGAGTCACCCTGGAAACTTCCTTCCATGTGATGAACCAGGAGACAGCCTACAACGTCTTCATCGGGCGCCCATGGACACATGCCATGCGAGCGGTCCCCTCGAGCTTATACCAAGTGGTCAAATTCCCTACCCCATGGGGAATATTCAGCAATAAAGAAGAGCCGCGCACAGCACATGAGTGCTATAAAATAACACAAGGCTACGCACACACCCGATAATTAAATGGGGCGAGCGCAGATGCATAGCAATCAGCCACATCGGGGACCCAATCGGACTCGACGGTCAATGCCGTAAGAGACCCGGACGTCGTGGAGGCCTACAAAGCTATGGTCGAGGATCTCGACTCGGTTCAACTAGAACATGATGACCCCGAGAAGAAGGCATACATCGGCCACGGTCTCACCGACCCGGGTAAGTATCATGAATTTTTAACTAAACACGCAGACACGTTTTCTTTTTCCTACGCAGACATGACAGGGATCTCGCCAGATATCGCCACATACCGGCTTAACGTGGACCCATTACACCCGCTGGTAAAGCAAATCAGGAGAAAATTCAACACCGCAATCAATGAGGCAACCCACGAAGAAGTAGACAAGTTGCTGGCCAACGGCTCCGTCAGGGAGTCGAAATACCCGCATTGGGTCGCCAATGTAGTGATGGTCAAAAAGAAAAGCGAGAAATGGAGGATGTGCGTGGACTTCACCGACCTAAACAAGGCCTGCCCTAAGGATTCTTTCCCCCTACCTCACATCGATCAACTGATCGATGCCACCGCCGAACATGAGCTACTAAGTTTCTTGGATGCATACTCTGGCTATAACCAAATCCTAATGGCCGAGGAAGATCAGGAGAAAACCATATTTATCACACACCAAGGTACCTACTGTTACAAAGTGATGCCCTTCGGGCTAAAGAACGCAGGGGCTACTTACCAAAGGCTGGTCACTAAGATGTCCAAGGAACAACTTGGGAAAACCATGGAGGTTTACATCGACCACATGCTAGTGAAATCGGCAAGGAAGAAGGATCATATCGATCATTTGCGAGAAGCCTTCGAGATACTGAACAAATACGAAATGAAGCTGAACCCCGAGAAATGCGCCTTTGGTGTAGCGTCAAGAAAGTTTCTTGGTTTTCTTGTATCTCAAAGGGTGATCAAAGTCAACCCCGACCAGATCAAGGCGATCGTCTCGATACACGAAGCACTCAGCAGCAAGAAACATGTTTAGAAGTTGACAGACCGAATAGCCGCCCTCTCTCGCTTCATCTCCCGATCGTCAGATAGATGCCACAAATTCTTCAGCGTGTTAAGAAAAGACAACGGGTTCCACTGGAATGACGAATTCGTTAAAGCCCTACAAGAACTGAAGGCATATCTATCGTCGCCACCATTGCTGTCAAAAGCGAAGCCGGGTGAACCCCTACTAACACATCTAGCCGTATCGGAGGTCGCCGTCAGCGCGGTGCTCGTCCGTGAAGAAAAAAGTACGCAATCACCTATCTATTACATTAGCAAAACCTTGGTGGACGCCGAAACTCGGTACCCGCACCTCGAAAAATTGGCGTTGGCACTGGTCACGGCTTCTAGAAAGCTGAGACGCTACTTCCAGTGCCATCCCATCCGAGTAGTGACCACTTTCCCTCTAAGAAGTATCCTGCACAAGCCCGAAGTATCGGGCCGTCTCGCCGGGTGGGCCATAGAGCTCAGCGAGCACGACATCACCTATATCCCCAGAACCGCTATCAAGTCACAAGTCCTCACTGACTTCGTGGCCGATTTTAGTGTCAAAATCTCACCTGAGGCAGAGAAGGAATACCTGCAAGCCGCTCCAAACGCCGACCCCTGGATACTCCACACCAATGGGGCCGCAAATGCCTCGGGATCGAGACTGGGACTCATCCTCGAAGTCCCTAAGGGCGAAATCATTCGCCAGTCCATACGATGTCCCGAGATGACTAGCAACGAGGCAGAGTACGAAGCTATTATTGCAGGTTTAAAATTAGCCATCAGGTACAGGGCTTGCCGACAGGTCCTACATTGCGACTCGCAACTTGTGGTAAATCAAGTCACCGGGACTTATCAGGTCAAAGAGTACCGAGCGGAGATCTGCAAACTCATGGCCCAATTCGACGAATGCCACTTCGAACAAGTTCATAGGGTACACAACGCTGAAGCAGACGGATTGGCAAAATTGGCTGCGGCAGCCACCAACCTAAATAAAAAGAGCACCGTCACCCTCGTGCACTCTACAATCGACCACACCGAGGTACTCTCCCTGCATCTGGCTTGGGACTGTGGCAATCAATTTGTATCATATTTGCATAATGGAAACCTACCACACAACAAAAAAGAAGCATGAAAGCTTCGCACACAAGCAGCGAGGTACTGTTTGGTGAATAACAACCTCTACAAAAGAACTTTTGGAGGGCCCCTAGCTAAGTTCCTAGGCCCCAACCAGACGATGCCGGTGTTAGAAGAGGTCCACGAAGGTCATTGCGGCGCTCACACAAGCAACCGAGCGCTCGTGCGATGTCTAATACGGGCCGGATATTACTGGCCCACCATGAAAAAAGACGTGGCAGAATACGTTCGGCAATGCGAAAAATGTCAAAAGTTCGCCCCTATGATACATCAGCCAGGAGAACCCCTCCACTCGGTCACGTCCCCATGGCCCTTCATCAAATGGGGAATGGACATAGTCGGACCACTACCTATGGGACGAGGGAAGGTACGCTTCTTATTAGTTTTAACTGACTATTTCTCCAAGTGGGTGGAAGCAGGTGCCTACGCCTAGATCCGCGAGCAAGAAGTCATAGCCTTCATCTGGAAGAGCATCATATGTCGCTTCGGCATCCCTAAAGAGATAACATGTGACAATGGACAACAGTTCATAGGACAAAAGACAACCGACTTCTTCGATAAATGGTATATCAAAAGAATACTCTCAACGCCATATCATCCAGCCGCCAACGGCCAGGCAGAGTCGTCCAACAAAACCATACTAAACATTTTGAAGAAAAAACTCGAAAACGCCAAAGGATTGTGGCCCAAGCTGCTGCCAGAAGTATTATGGGCGCACAAGACCACCCCCAAGTCCTCCACAGGAGAAACTCCCTACTCATTAGTCTACGGAACTGATGCCATCATACCGGTCGAAGTCGGTGAACCAAGCCTCAGATACTCGCACGCAAGCGGAGAGGAGAACGACGCAAACCGACTACAAAATTTAGATGAAGCCAAAGAAAAGGAGGGAAATGGCCCACATCAGGCTAGTAGCCCAAAAATAGCAGGTCGAGAGATACTACAACAATTGAACAAAAATCTGGCCGCTCAAGATAGGCGACTATGTGCTAAAAGCCAAGACACTGACATCCAAATACCCTAGCGAAGGGAAGTTGGGCACCAATTGGGATGGACCCTACAAAATCATCGCAGCAGCAAACAAGGCTCCTTCAAGTTAAAAACCATGAACGGGAAGATACTCCAAAACAACTGGAACATCTCACACCTCAAACGTTTCCATTTATAAAAGGTATCCCCCAAGCCGTACTCTTTTTCCCTCATCCGAGTTTTGTCCTAATTGGGTTTTCTCGGAGAGGTTTTTAACGAGGCGACGAAAGAGATACCCGAAAATGTTTATGAGGTTCAAATATGATACCCCAAGCGTACCACCGATCGGCACGAATGGAGTATCACAGGGACTAGGGATACGGCCATCTCTAGTATATGAAAGGCTACAACAGTCTCCAATGTATGAAAAGGCTAAGGCCATCTCCAATGTATGAAAGGCTACAGCCATCTCCAATGTATGAAAGGCTATGGCCATCTCCAATGTATGAAAGGCTACGGCCATCTCCAATGTATGAAAGGCTATGGCCATCTCCAATGTATAAAAGGTTACGGCCATCTCCAATGTATGGAAGGCTACGGCCATCCCCAATATACAAAAGTCTAAGGCCTTGATGACGAAAGGAGAGACTACGGTCTCCTCCATTAAAAGCAAAAGGCTAAGGCCTTAACGACGAAAAGAGAGACTACGGTCTCCTCTATTAAAAATAAAAGGCTAAGGCCTTAATGACGAAAGGAGAGACTACAGTCTCCTCCATTAAAAACAAAAGGCTAAGGCCTTAACGATGGAAAGAGAGACCACGGTCTCCTCCATTAAAAATAAAAGGCTAAGACCTTAACGACGAAAAGAGAGACTACGGTCTCCTCCATTAAAAGCAAAAAGGCTACGGTCTCCTCCATTAAAAGCAAAAGGCTAAGGCCTTAACGACGAAAGGAGAGACTACGGTCTTCTCCATTAAAAGCAAAAGGCTAAGGCCTTAACGACGGAAAGAGAGACTACGATCTCCTCCATTAAAACAAAAGGCTAAGGCCTTGACGACGAAAGGAAAGGCTACGGTCTCCTCCATTAAAAACAAAAGGCTAAGGCCTTAACGACGAAAGGAGAGACTACGGTCTCCTCCATTAAAAGCAAAAGGCTAAGGCCTTAACGATGGAAAGAGAGACTGCGGTCTCCTCCATTAAAAACAAAAGGCTAAGGCCTTGACGACGAAAGGAAAGACTACGGTCTTCTCCATTAAAAACAAAAATCTAAGGCCTTAACGACGGAAAGAGAGACTACGGTCTTCTCCATTAAAAACAAAAGGCTAAGGCCTTAACAACGCAAGAAGAGACTACGATAAATAAAGGGCCACACCCCGAACAATACAAAAGTCACAAAAGAAGACACAAAGAAGACATAAACAATGCTCATGAAGTCACCAAAAATCTTATTAACAAATTACAAGATTACAAAATGGTCTCGATTACAAGAAAGAGAAGGAAAAATCCTAGCTAACCACCATGACCCCCATCACCCTCCTCCGCGCTGGCCGCACCGTCTTCGCCTCCATCCTGGAACACCCTATCGATCCAGGATCCGGTGCCCAGTTGGTCCACATCCGCAAAGGAACCGCCCGTTTGGCCCCGAGAGTCGGGGTCAAACCCACAAGCCTCACGGGCGACCCTGACCAGGCGACGCTGAGCTTCAACCTCCGCCTCGGTGGCTCTACCACCGGCCAACAACTCCTCAAACACGGTCCGGCTCGCCTCAGCGTACACGAGCATGTCATGAGCCTCGCAGGACGTGTCGCTGGTCGGGGCAACGGTCTCCACCTGCTGAGGAACGGCCACCTTGGTCGTGGCTGTCTTGAGCTCGGCGGTAAGGGCATCAACCCTGGCACGCAACTCTGCCACCTCCATCATCGCCACATGACCAAGGTCCAACTCCCCCTCCCGCTGCTGGAGAAGACTCTCCAACTCAGTGTTTCGGGTCACAGCAGCCAGCATGTTCGCGTCCACCTTCTCCAGTTGCACCGTACGCTTTTGCAACTGCTCCTCCTCCGCCTTCAAGCCCTCACAAAAAACTCGAAACCGAGGGTATTGAGTGTAGACGTCTGCCAACGTCCGATGCTTATCCCGGACCTCCCGATATTTCTTTGATGCCTTTTGGAGGGCAGAGGCCTTCTTTCGCTTCCTCCGGTCCGCTCTACCTCCAAGATGAGAGTCTGTGAAAAAAAAAAAGACAAGTCAAAATGGCGTAAAAACCTTAGGATTCAAAAAAACTACGCGAAGCAACGACCGAATCATACATGTAACGCGATACCAGCAACTCGATGTGACAGGTCTCTATCGCTTACGGACTTTAGAGATTCCACCTTGGCAGCCCCGCACAACAAGGACATGTCTGTTGCGGCCTGCTCGCTCTCCAACAACAAGTTATATCCTGTGGGGATCATGAGCCGACGGTTGGGACCCATCATGTCCACTCGAGCATAGTCCTGCTGCGGCATGTCCGTGGGATCAGGAGCCTGTTCGAAAGTAGCCTCCTCCTCGTCTATAGACTCACCGGCGACAGCCGACATGCTATCGTCCACAACATAGGGGGGAGAGGCACTTCCCGCAACCTCCCTTAAGAGGGTCGCCCTCTCCGCTCGGATGGCGTCACCCATGAAGACCGGTCTCGACTCAGGGTGGCGAGTAATCACCTCCCTTTGTTCCACAACCACCCACTTTCCAAGGAGTAACCGACGCTTCTTCCGCTCTAACGGTTAATCGTCCGATGGAGCATCCTCTTCAACAGGAAGAGGTGGAGGCAAAATGTCCACTCTGGACGCCGGGTCAATCACCGGCTCAATTATGGGACAAGAAGTCCCGGGAACGTTAGCAAAGACCGACTCCCAACATCGTCACCAGATGCTCTCATATCCGCTCGATCAACCTAAGGATGAACAGCCTCAGGGACACTCTCCCTCACGCGAAACACGTGTTCGGAATCCGTCGACGAAGAATAGGCAACACGACGTCTCCGTCTTTGCAGTACACTCCGAGCTGCCAACACAATTATATAAGTGCGTCAAATATAAAAAAAATGATGACATCCGAATGGAAGACGAGTTCGCCAAATTAAAAATCACCACCATACCTGGAAGGTCATATTTTGTAGTGAAGGCGACCCATGTCCTGCACTCCTTAGCAAAGGGGATCAACCGCCCCACCCAGACTTTTATGTCCGGTACGGACTGGGGTGTACGCACCCTCGCTGCATCCATATAAATAATTGAGACGACGAAAGGTCAAACAGACATAAAGAAAGTAAACATAAGAAATAACACTTACGGTTGTCATTCCATGCCTCGGAAAATCCGGCCGGGTCCGATACCAAGTCCGAGGTTCGGACGAAAAAGTATTTCAGCCAGAATTGACGGTTGGATTTATCGTCCACCTTGATGACCAGGCCCTTCGTCCCTCGGTTTTTTAGCTGAAGCATTGTCCCTCTCATGAAGCCGGGACTGAACAACTGCAGCATGTGGTATACTGTGACGTCTAAACCGGCTTTCTTGGCGTACGTCGTGAGTATACGACATATCTTTCATGTATAGGGAGTAAACTAAGCCGGACATACATTGTAGAACTGGCACAGCTCCTCCGCCAACGGATAGATGGGGAGTTTGCACCCCATTATGAAAGGGTACTCGTAAAAGGCGAACCTAGGCCTATGAACATTGGCAAGGTCCCTTCCAGCCGCCTGCATAACGGCCGTCTCCGAAAGCTGGCAAGACGCCCGGAGGTCATTTAGGAGAGGTTCGGTGTAAGTAGACCTCTCCCATTCAGGCGTATTCCCTTTTGTTGGGAAATCCCTCCGAACATATAGTTCGAGGGAGATTATCTACAGATAGGGGGACGAGCGGTTTGCGAGGTTTCTTGCCATCCCTTGATGGCTAGAAAACCCTGAAAGTAGCTTCACCCTCATCTGCTCCCCGGCGGCGACTACCCTTAGCCATTTTAGAAGTTTTTTATACTAAAAGTATAACGGTGAGACACAAGGTCAACGTGAAAAGTTACAGTTCTATGAAGAAAAGATGAGAAACAAAAGTATGGGAAAACTTTCTAATGATTCAAAGAATGGAAAGTCTTGAAACCATTCACTATTTATAATAAGTCACTACACGAGCTTCGAAGAGTTTTGCACAAAAAAAAAGGCGGGAAACCAAAACGTCAAATCGCCTTTATGGCCTGCCTCGAGAACAACTGCAATTATGACGCACGCCGTCAGCAAACGACGGTTTAGAAGAACATGCCACGTGTATGTATATAGATAGATCCAATATGGGTCGACTTTATCCACCCATTGCAGATATATGCCGAATACATCTCCAATAGGCGGAGGGACTAACTGTATGGGGTCGAATCGGATGCAAGACGGGTCGAGCATATATACACATATGGCCGACTCGGATGTAATACGGGTCGAGCACGTACCCTTATGCGGGCCGTAGACGCCAGATGACACCCTCTTTCATGTCCGTACGATGAAAAGGGTACACCCTCGATCGTAGGGGCGTATCAGCTGGCTCGCCCAGCAAATGTCCCGGCTTCCCCTCCCCTATATCTTCGTTGTAATAGTAGTAGCTTTGGAACGATGTAATGTGTTGGCGAGGGATCATCCTTCTATATAAGGAAGGTTTCCCCTCATTTGTAAGGCAAGTGTTATTAGTCAATAATAATACAAATTTCTCTTGATCTATCATTCACTCTCTATTTTATCTATCTATTGCTAACTTGTTTAAACACTTCATCAAGATCCACTACGATCTTACAAAAACAACTTATACACGAATACAAAAATTGATCTTTAGATATATTATTATTGATTCCGATTTACCCTTTCTATAATCTTTGATTGTCCCTAACTCATAAAACAACCGATAGTTTTTGAGTCAAACACATGTTTTTCCAAAATAAAGTTGGAAAATATGTTTTGAAAACGTATGTCCAAACACATTTTCATCTTCAAACCAAACTTTACCCAGATCAAATTTTTCAAAATAAATTTGATATCTATGGCCAAACGCTAGCTTAAAGTCACGAGATTGTTGATATTAGGATTACAATGAGCAACCTTGTTTTCTTTCCTACAGTTATGTCGGATCAGCAGATTCCCCAGTTTCTTTAGTAATGACGTGTACTCAATAATCAAATTAGTATAAAGTGAACAATTGTTAAGTACAAGTAGGCGGATGACACCCGTAGCTAGGGGTGTTCATGGTTCGGTTTGGGTCGGTTGTTACCTTAAAAATAGCCAAATCAATTAAGTCGGTTATTCAAATTGTAAAACCAAACCAATCCAAATTAACAGAAATTTATCGGTTTCGGTTTTTGTCGGTTTTTTATCGGTTTTTCGGTTTTTTCGGTTTTTTTAAGGTACAAAAAATTTCAAAAGAATCAAATGGTGAAACATAGAAAAAATAGATAAACATGGCTGCCATTGTTACTTTTTCACGTATTCTATTAGGAGAAAGAAGAGAGAATAAAGACAACTTATATTCATTATAAAGATAAACTTCCACACTATAGAAAAGAAGACACTAAAACTTCTCAAGAAATCCAAAATTATGTCACTCACTACTCAATTTTATCCCATGATAAGAAATCTAGTCGTTTCTCCAATAGATGAACCAAAAAGAGTTAAGTTTTTTTCAAAACACAATCACAATTAAGTTTTTCCAAAACACAATCTATATGATCGGTTTGGTTTGGTTATTTTTCGGTTTTTTTGGGTATAAAACCAAATCCAAATCAACTTTGTCGGTTTTTTAAAATTAGAAACCAAACCAAGTTAAACCAAAAAAATATCGGTTTTTTTTCTCGGTTTGGTTTGGTCTTTGGGTTGGTTCGGTTTTTCGTGAACACCCGTACCCGTAGCATTCGTTTCAATCTCCAAACTCTGAAAATTCTTTTCACAAGCTAATTGTAGTCCAGTTGTAAGCAAGAGTGTAGGCATAAGGTAAATTGTAAAAGAATTTTTTTAAACATATATACCCTATGGTGTCTCAATAAATTATGTCAGTAAGATATAATAAGAAAGAAAAGTTAATGAATAGTTTTCAAATTAAGAAATGCCATATCATTTTTTATTTTTATTTTTAAATAAAAGAAAAATGAGAGTCACGTGAAATGAATAAACGTTGTCAAGAAAAGAAGAATGGTAGTTACAGTTAGAAATTCAAATTTGCATATAATGTCTCAAACTAGTCATGAGTTAATGTTTAATTCTTAATTGAGCATACTTCAATATTAAATATTTTTGGATCATTTTTAGATCATTATTTTGGATCATTATTTGTGATATGAGTCATGAGAATATGACTTGCTACTATGAATACGTCATGTACAAATTTTCTAAGTCAATTAAACAAGGTTTTGTATGTTTTTGACAAAATACTAATATTGACAAAGTATACTTCAATATTAAACAAGGTTTTCTAACGATTAAATTAGGATAACTATGATCAATTTTATTATTAATTAATATTTTTTTTTGTTATTCATCAACTTTTATGGAAATTAAATATGATAGAACATGGAGAAAATTTAACTACAAATTCATAAATGACAACAGTATTCGCCTTTTATTTTTTTGTGACAAGTAAGCTCTTTAATTTTTTTCCTTTAGTTTCAAAATTTTGACCATCTAGAAGTTAAATTAAAACATACTATAATATGCTTTTATAAACATAGCACATTTGTGTTTACATTTCTATACATATGACTTTTAGCTTATTTAATACGTATATTATTTTTTCAGTCTTATGCGATTGAATTTTTATTTTCACGTGCATTTAGAATGATATTTTTTTAATACTTTATGCATACGAACCCTCTATTTTTCAGATGAAAATAAACTCTCTCATTTCTACTCTTTTCTTAAATAAATATTTCTGCAAAATGTATAACAAATTAAATACGAAGAATAGATTGTCAATTAAATAGAATTTTGCTACTGCTCCATAATGACTAATGATATATGACAAAAACCCAAAATTATAAAAATATGGTATGCCGAATCCACTAGATAAGAAGGGTCCAAAATTTCCATTTGACTTTTTCTCTTAATTTATCATTATTAACTTCTTTAACAAAGCCACAAAGCAAAAGACAAGCGTAACCAATACAAAGAGGGAGGTCATAATGGTCACTTTGAC